>JAMCCL010000208.1:0-54871 GCA_024516035.1 Bactericera cockerelli
TTTAAAGCAAAACTCGTTTTTCGTGTTTTTCAGGTTAGGTGTTTTTCGTAGAACCCGACCCGTGTCTATCATGTGTTATTTGAACAAATAGACGTGAAATATCCGACAAATATTAGACATGGAATCTATAGACAAGGAAAGGAACAAATAGACAAGGAAACTATCCGCAACCTTTTAAAATAATGACAGTAATATTTTTTTTTAACTTATACAGGGTGATCGAAACCACCCAGCCACTATCTTTTTCACGAGAACGGTTTGAGTTAGGTTCTTGAAACAAAAAACTGGAGAGAGAGAGAAAGATATAGTATGTATGAAACATAGTTCTATTCTCAATACAAGATCTTCCTTATGGAAGATCTTAGTGAGAATAGAATAGACTTTTGATATATAAATTACCATAACCATACATATTCTTTTTGTTTGTTTAATCATTATGACTAAATATAATCGTCTGTTATTATATTAGCATTAAAGAAAAATTGTACAAACCTGAAAAAAATGACTAAAGGCAAAATTACAAAATGATTTTTTGTTGTTGGTAATTCCATTACTTTCCTTTCTAAAGTAGGCGTCCACAACGAGGACCCTGGCTTATACCCTAGACCCCAGATAATCGTCTGATATAGACGATTTTCGAGACTCTATTGAATGTAAGCGGCCACTGCACTGGTAGTCAAGTGGTTGACGCGCTAGTCTGGTAATCTAGGTAGCGTAGGGGTCCGTTGGTTCGAAACCCACCCAGTGCATGAATTTTTCCTAATTAATTTGAGTTTGTGACCACATAATAATAAGACTCTGAGTGTTAGGTGGTAGAAAATACTTTGAGCATTAACCTCGCCTGGTGGATGCCTTCCACTAAAGAGTATTATTATTATTATAACGGAGTCCCGAAAATTGTCTGTATCAAGCTGTAGGTACCAGGGTCGAGGGTCTAGGGTGTAGGCCCAGGGTCCTCGTTGTGACCGCGCATTTCGAGTTGAAAGCAATGAATAATAATTGAAAACTCTATTCCCAACAGATCGACGGCAGAGACGTACTTGTAGTGACGCCCTCCCAGAGTCTGGTCTACCCGGCTGTCGAATACATTCGTGACGTCATAGTATCCACGTGTCAGAACAAGGACGCCACGTGTCCGGTGGTCATTGACGGAACCCACATCTACAATATTGACTCCACCATGGCCAAGGTAAGGACATTGACGGAACCCACATCTACAATATTGACTACACTATGGCCAAGGTAAAAGCATTGACGGAACCCACATCTACAATATTGACTCCACTATGGCCAAGGTAAGAACATTGACGGAACCCACATCTACAATATTGACTCCACTATGGCCAAGGTAAGAACATTGACGGAACCCACATCTACAATATTGATTCCACTATGGCCAAGGTAAGGACATTGACGGAACCCACATCTACAATATTGACTCCACCATGGCCAAGGTAAGAACATTGACGGAACCCACATCTATAGTATTGACTCCACTATGGCCAAGGTAAGAACATTGACGGAACCCACATCTACAATATTGACTCCACTATGGCCAAGGTAAGGACATTGACGGAACCCACATCTACAATATTGACTCCACTATGGCCAAGGTAAGGACATTGACGGAACCCACATCTACAATATTGACTCCACTATGGCGAAGGTAAGGGCATTGACGGAACCCACATCTACAATATTGACTCCACCATGGCCAAGGTAAGGACATTGACGGAACCCACATCTACAATATTGACTCCACTATGGCGAAGGTAAGGGCATTGACGGAACCCACATCTACAATATTGACTCCACCATGGCCAAGGTAAGAACATTGACGGAACCCACATCTACAATATTGACTCCACCATGGCCAAGGTAAGAACATTGACGGAACCCACATCTACAATATTGACTCCACCATGGCCAAGGTAAGAACATTGACGGAACCCACATCTACAATATTGACTCCACCATGGCCAAGGTAAGAACATTGACGGAACCCACATCTACAATATTGACTCCACTATGGCCAAGGTAAGGACATTGACGGAACCCACATCTACAATATTGACTCCACCATGGAGGAAAAGCTAAGGGGAACTTTTAATGACTCAAACCTGTCACAGAAGAAACTATCCATATTTTTAAGATTTATGGATAGTCGTAGGGAGAAATTAATAGACGTTTTTGTAATACCTCTGTGGCGCTAAGTCACAGATTGCGTACTGTGACTACTAAGATAGGGAAAACCGACGCTTAGCAATGACTTGTGATAGAATTTGTCTATTAATTTCGCCCCTAGACAAAAAGTGGAGAACAAGACTTCATCAAAATAATGTCGACCCCAAGAAGGTTTGAGAAAAGAGTTGTATGAGAAGAAGATGAAGGACGAAATTATTAGACAAAATCCATAACTTAAGTCATTGCTCAGCATCGGCTTTCCCTATCTTAGACAGTACGCAATGAGAGACTTAGCGCCACAGAGGTATCAAAAAACATCTATTAATTTCGCCCTAGATTTATCAGTTGTACCTACTGAACTTTTTTTATAATAAATTTGCACTAGCTTTGCTTATTTCACCTTGAGCAAAGTCAGTAGGTATAGAAGCGGAAACATCAGACTTTCATTAACTTGGTTCTGGAGGCCCTTGATTATAATTAACCTCCTTGTATAAACTTGGTGGAAATATCGAGTGTGGCGAGCATCTCAATGATGTTTTTTTAATATCGCCTTATTTATACTGCCCGATAAGGACTATTAAAGTCCCATTATTCCAGCAGTAAGCCCGAGACATATTATTATGTGGTAAAAATGCCAAATGGGAGGATAATTTGTCATGACTCGGCTGGGTTTCGAACCCACGACCTCTGGAACCTCTGGATTCACAGAGTGCCGCCTTTACGACTGAGCTACCGGGACAGACAGAATGATGATGCTTATAATAATAAATTTCAAATGTTTGTCTTTCCCAGGGCCTGAAACTTTTGATTGAAGATTTGACGGTTCGCAAGCAAAGCATTTATCTGTGGCGGTGGCAGGAATCCGCTATGGTCACTTGTCTTGGGTTCGATACAGGCATGGGCGCTTATTTTAGATTCGACAACACTCTGGATTCTGTGATCAGAGGTATTGTTCTTACAAAATCCAAATTGTTAATATTGTATAAGTTATTTCTCTTTTATCCCGGTTCTCATTTTCATCTTCATTGGTATTTCAACACAAACATATGGTACCCTTTGTCATCTTGGCAACCTGCTAGAGGGCAGGAAGGCGGCTTTCACAGCATTTCTCTCTCTAGGGAGACGTTAAACAGGGAGAAAGCCAGCGTCGATGGCATGTTGAATACACCGGTTCCCTTCAGAACACCGCAGTTAAGCGACATCCAGCGAGTTTAAGACTTGGATGGGTGACCATTCAAATTCTAATTCTCGTGACGCTGGCTTTTCCCGGCCCCACTCAGGCTGGGTGAGGTCAATGTGAGTAGCAGGTTTGTGAGTTTCCTGCGAATGGAGGGTAAAACCCCCGTCGTGATATGACCATGGCAGTTGAAAGCGACCTTAAACCCCACTTAATAAAAAAAAAAAACAGGGAGAAGACCAGTCAGTGTCTCGCTTGAGGACTATAAATAGGAAACAGACTAACCAACCGAAACAACCCAGGCATAGCTTGCAATTTTCCAAATGGATCATGGGATATAAAAAGCCTCCGTGGCGTAACGGTTGCGACTACTGCCCGTAGTCCAGAGTTCCCGAGTTCAACTCCCGGCTGGGGCAGACTTTTCGAAGAAAATTCTGTTTCATCCAAACACGTGAGGCTGGCATTTCCGGCTCTACCCAGGCTGGGTGAGGTTAATGTGGGTAGCTGGTACGATTCCCAGCGAATGGAGGGTAACACCCCCGTCCAGATCAGGACGTTAAAACCAAATAGAATCGTTGGCGTTAGGAAGGGCATCCAGCCATAAAAAAAAACGTGCTCCACCCTACCAACCTCAACCATGAGGTTGAATAATGCCGACCCCAAAAGCAACATAAGCTAATATGGGATAAAGGCAAGGGAGATATATATCATGGGATATAAAAAATCCCAAGTCCTCATGATGGTTGCTTGCTCATGAGAATGTGATTCAGGATGAGCCAACTCAAGTTGGCTTGGGACCATCATCCCAACTTTTTTCACAATTTTAATTTTTTTTGCTTTTTTACATAAATACTAGACCCACACACAGCAATCCAACATGCGACTTAGGGCGAAATCAAAAAATCGGGATCCTCAGTCATGAAAATGAAAATCGAAGCTCCCGAAAAGTACAAATGTTCTTAGCGGAACTTTTAACAATGATGATTATTGAAACCGAATAAATTTATTATTAATATTATTATTATGACTTAGCACTTACAATTTTCCCATCTAAGGGCAGAATTAATAGACGTTTTTGTAATACCTCTGTGGCGCTAAGTCTCGGATTGCGTACAGTCTGAGATAGGAAAAAACAATGCTAGGCAATGACTTAAGTTATCGATTTTGTCTCTTAATTTCGCCCCAAGACACGCAAAGTCTAGACTTAGGTCCAGATTTTAAAAAAAGTTCATTAATTCTACCCTTAGAGATTAAGGGCGTAATTAATAGACGTTTTTGTAATACCTCTGTGGAGCTAAGTCACGGATTGCGTACTGTGTAAGATAGGGAAAACCAACACTTAGCAGTGTCTTGTGATATAGAATTTGTCTATTAATTTCGTCCTAAAAATCAGTTGTTGTCTTATATTATAAGTAAAATCAGCTTCTTCCATGCTCAATGACTGTTCCAAAATTATTTTGTATGTTTTGTTTCCATCTTCAGGTCCTGGAACGCTACAGAGTGAAGAGCGGGAACTCATTAACAACCTGATGGGGGTCAAATCATCTGCAGACGTGACAGTTGAACTATGACGTGTGTCTTGTGAACTCTGATATCATTAACTTGTGCACTATGAGATCATTGTCTTATGAGCTCTAAACTTATGAACTGTGATGTAATTGTCATATGAACTATGATGTCATTAACTTATGAACTATGAGATCATTGTCTTATGAACTCTGAACTTATGAACTGTGATGTAATGAACCAAGAGATAATGGTCTTATGAACTCTGATGTAATTAACTTAAAAGTATGAACTATGAGATCATTGTCTTATGAACTCTGATGTCATTGGCATATGAACATGAGATTGTTATTGTATGAACTCTTATATCACTGGCTTATGAACTATGAGATCATTGTGTAATGACCTCTCATGTCATTTGCTTATGAACTATGAGATAATTGTCTTATGAACTCTGATGTAATTACCTTACGAGTATGAACTATGAGACCTATTTTATGAACTCTGATGTCATTGGCATATGAACTCTGACATTCAAATGACAATTGGCTTATGAATAATGAGGTCATTGTTTTATAAAATCTGATGTGATTGAATTATGAACTCTAACATTGCTACTTTATGAACTATGAAGTTATCATTTAATTTATAATGATGTCATTGTATTACAAAGTACATTATCTTATGAATCATAGTATCACAAAGTATGAGACTTATGAACTCTGATGTCATTGTCTTATGAACTATAATGCCATTATTTTATGAACTATAAGGTTCTGAAGTAATCCTCTTTTAAATAATGATGGTGTTAAGTTAAGATCTATGATATCATTGTTTTTAGTTCTATGAACTATGACATCATTGGCTAAACACTATAACATCATTTTAAGAACAATGACATAATTTATCAGTATTTTTAATTATATATTTTTGGTCTTGAACCAAATTATAGTAGAACTAATTTGGACAGCATAAAGAATGCTTATGTAAAGAAAAATCAATATTTCAATCAAGTATTGATAGATATATGTAGACATGATTTTTTAATGTCAATAAGGGATAAGAAAACTGAAAGTTCAATATTTATTTGGAATAATGTAAAAAACTATATATTTTTTTTAAATGTAATGTGTACCTACTAGGGTTGCCAGATCATTTCCAGCCCAAAACGGGACAAGAGACCTAAAATGTCCAAAAAAAACGGGATTTTGGATGAAAATACGGGACAAGCCCTTTTTAACACCACCCCCCCACACATTCTGCAATGTTCGGAAGAAAGAAAAAAGCTTTATTTTTAAAAACAACTTTTTACTATTCAGATTTATTTATTACTTCTCATATTTTTGATTAGACTGTATTTTTTTGACAAAATCTTTTTTACCATTGAGATATTGGTAAAATTGGGTACAAGTGATATTGTAGTTGAACATTATTTTTAGTTCAGTTGAAATCATGTCAGCCGAACACCTGTTCCTGATGTCTGTCCATTTCAGGTTCATTTGAGAGAAAACTCTCTCTACGTAACAGTTCGAGCTAGGAATGCTCATTACAAATGATACAATTTTGAATACATTTTGCACATTTTGTAAATTTAAATTTTTAAAAATCAACTGCCACTGTCTGTACTCTGATTTTAGTATGATATACATACCTACTGTATTGTAGCAATTTATTATCACCTAAATTACCAGAGGAGATGGTGAAACTGGGGAAAATACGGGACGTCTGGCAACCCTAGTACCTACCCATGTCGGCTCCAACATGGAAAAGATTTGAAATTAACTGGATTTTTATTTTATTTTTTACATATATTGTGTAAATATTTATAGGTGATTTTAAGTTTTTTTTTTTTTTACATGTTATTTAAAGTAGTTTAGGTAGCTAAGTAGAGTAGTTCACTAGGCTTGCAAGCATGGTGACCAGCATTAAAATCCCAGTGGAGTTTGAATTTTTGGGCTTCTTACCTTGAATCTTATGGGGTTCACTCATACTTTCTGACAAAAAATGATTGCGTGCTTTGATTGGGCAGTGACCAGTGGCATAATATGGGAAGTTAAGATACAGATAAAAACAATACAGAATATACCTATATATTTGTGCTAGGACTTACTAAAACTTTGATGTAATAACACAAAAAATGCATTATATTGAATTAATATAATAATTACAATAACCTGCAATTTTTCAAGGCACTGACTAATTGGAAAATAAAAATCCAGCACTTATATGTACTTACAACTTATATGAGGCACTGAATAATTGAGTACCTACGAAATATTATTATATTTTTTAGCTTAAAACACTCACTCCCCTGAAATTGTATCTTCTTCATATAAATTATAAACTGTGATATTATAATATTTATTTGGGTTTACCTACTCTTAACATGTTTTCTTTTATTTTTTTTTCATTCGATTCAATTCAATTCAAAATTGGAAAGCAATAGATTTTTTTTTCAGGAAATTCTGAATGAACTGAGAATCTAGATATCCGGATCTCAAAATCTGAGCATAACCGTTATATCACGGACTATTAAGCCACGTTTAACAGTCTGTGTTTTCTTTTATACTTTCCTTATCCTATAATAAGGAAAGTATTTTATTCATCAAAAATTTGACCAACCCAGTTTTTCACATATCTGGACAAATCATAGCCTCAGGATACCAAAAAAGTGGTTTTCAGCCATTGGTCCGTGCGTCAGTCTGAGTCTCTGTCTGTTTGTGTGTGTGTGAACAGGATATCTCGAGACCGGTAACAACTAGAGACTTGAAATATGGTATGGATGTTATTTTTAAACACCAGACAAACCACAAAATAACTTTTGGTTGAAATCGGGCGCATTGTGTGGCCTTCAACCAAATTATGATACTTTTTTAATCATGAGATATTAAGTGGCTTCGATAATAATATTATGTACACATCACACCAGATTTTCATCGCTACTTTTTTTAAATTTCAAACGTTTGAAAAATAATTTAATTTTAAATTCAAGCGCGTAAAGACAAGGAGGTATGATTGAAATGGAAAGAAAAACATCTTGAATTTCGTGAAGCCAATATACCCCATAGATTAACATTAGAGACATTTCGCATTTACTTATCGGGTCCCGATAATCAATCCCCATAACGATAAGTTTATCGGTTTCGTGTCTCGTAGGAAGAAGATTTTTTTACATTTCGCATCATCACGATACCCGATAACGAAAACTCTAGCGCCTCTACCGGATATTCTAAGAAAGCTTTTCATCCAAACAAAACAAATATTTTTGAAATCTAAATTTTCAATTCATTCTCTTTTCGACTTTTGTAGGTAACTATGTTCTGCTTTAAATCTATACCTATATATAAATGCCAAAGTTAACAGTCAATCACTCATTCATCTCGATTTCTCAGCACTGGTATTGATTTTATATTGTAGATGGGCATTGGGCAATACGAAAGGATTTTATTATATTCTAACTGGGGCGCCAGCCGCGGGGGAAAAAGAGAGTCCTAGAAAGTGTGTGGTGTGTGTGTTTGTCTGGTGTCTGTGTGTTGTGTGTGTCTTTTAATTATTTTACTATTGCCAAACCTTCTCTGTAATTACTATTATCTAGCCAGCTGATGGAGGGTTCTTTAAGGAAAGCGGGGTTGATTTGAAGACGCTCAAAGAAATGCAGTATCTCCTTGCTTATTAAAACAGAGAGCCTTTCCTGAACCAGCTCCTTCAGCTGACGTTTTTGCAGTTTAGGATTTATGATCCTAGAATTCTCTGAACTCTCTGTCTCTGAGCCTGCGCGTATCTTCTCTGCCATTCTGGATTTTTCTTCGTCAGGAATCGTGGCGTCAAAGAAGGCCAGGCCAACCGTCTCTGCATTTAAATTGCAGAGGTGGTTTGAAAATTTGGTCAAACTTCTGTCTGCTATTTCTTCATCAATAGTCTCGTAATCTAGTACTTACTAAAGCACGCGACCGGGTCGCGCGACTGGTAGGAGCGACTTTAAGCAGCAAAATGGTCGCGGTCGCTAGGATCGGAATTACACCTTAAGAGACTCTGCAACATTTTGAAGTCTTGCATAGGTGCCAGCTGGGCCTTAGGGGCATTAAACCACGCTTTGCAATATACCCTAGGAATCGTCAGGATTATGTCTAAGCGCTTCCATCGTTGCTTCTAGTACTCGAGTGGCATTTCTGTCAGTCATCCCACACCGATCCAAAATCAGAGATAGCTTCATGGTTAGAAATTCCCTGGTGCCTCGCATTTTTTGCAACCAGAAGGTCCAGGAAGTTCTTCGCTATCTTGAGAAGTGAAAATGTCCATTTACATTACATGTCTACCTGTTAGGAGTCTCAGCCCCCAGAGTATTAAAAGAAAAATAAAACTTCTTTTCTAAAAATAATCATGGTCAAAAACATTTAATAACAGTTAGAATAGAATGGCATGTATTAGCCATGGGTTGCATTATATAAAAATGATACCTACTCTCGTTTTTGAGGGAAAAGGTGCCATTTTGCTCGCTCGGACTAAAAGTTTCTAAAGAGTAAAAGTTTTTGACCATAATTATTTTTAGAAAAGAAGTTTAAAAGTGTCCAGAATATAAAATAGTCAAAACAATTTAATCTTTCATTTGAGATATACTTAAAGACAAAATACTGAGCCGTTCCGGAGTTACGGCTCCGAAGCCTCGCACACCAGCCAAAAATCGCGATTTTTCCAAACTTTGAGCGTCTAGCGGCAATTTATTTTAATATCTGGATAGACTGCACACTTTGTAGGGTTGGTAGATAAAACATTCTGACATTGATTTTTAAAAACCACCCTAACTGTGCATCTTCCAAATGATCCATTATGGCAAAGTCCAATTCATCATCATTTATTTCACCTATCTTATTCAGAAAAAAAGTGCTTCTTCAATTGACATAATTACACAGAATATAAAAAAACTGTTAGCACAGATAAAACAAAAAATACAGTAGATAAAAGAGAAAAAATAACTTGCTAAAAAAAATCTTAAATTTATCAGAATTAAAATGTAAAAATTAATTATACTGTATGTAAAAAAGTGGGAACGGAGGTTTAGTTTATATATAATTATGTATTTTTTGAAATCACGCGGTATTTTGAGTCAAAAATTTCTTTATCGTTTACGAAGAGAGAACCCCATAATCCACTCGAATTATGGGGATCCCGATAACCATAACCAAACTCCGATAATTTTTGTCATGCGCAGAGACGCAAATTCGAGACTTTATCGTTATGGGGATAGGTTATCGGGTCCCGATAACTTTGCGAAATCTTACTATTGAGGCAGGCCTTCAATATTCGCACCCTTAGTATTATAACATGACATCTCAAAAAAATCGGATTTTGAGATTTTGATGCTACGGTATGTAAAAAAATACGCTCTTTCTTATAAGAAAACAATAACATCTCTATCCCCACCCCTTGAAAAGTTATGACGTCAGCTATGGTTTTGATTTCGGGGATATTTGAAGAATCAGTTTGGTCAAAAACAGAACATCTCCCTTCAGTCGTGCCTCAGCTATCAAGGAGTGAGGATCTGTAGTTGAAGACCATAACAAAGACGTAAGTTTCGATTTGTTACTTTCTAAACAAAAAAATATTTCTGATTTTTCGACATAACCTTTTCAGAACTAGTTTTTTTAGTGTGATATCTTTCTTTTTACCAAAAACCCATTATATGAATTTTTCTAGTTGTCCGTATACTCATGCTAGGTATAAGAATTGTTACTCATGCTAGGTATAAGAAGTGATACTCATGCTAGGTATAAGAATTGTTACTCATGCTAGGTATAAGAAGTGATACTCATGCTAGGTATAAGAATTGTTACTCATGCTAGGTATAAGAATTGTTACTCATGCTAGGTATAAGAATTGTTACTCATGCTAGGTACTAGAATTGTTACTCATGCTAGGTACTAGAATTGTTACTCATGCTAGGTACTAGAATTGTTACTCATGCTAGGTATAAGAATTGTTACTCATGCTAGGTATAAGAATTGTTACTCATGCTAGGTATAAGAAGTGATACTCATGCTAGTTATAAGAATTGATACTCATGCTAGGTATAAGAAGTGATACTCATGCTAGGTATAAGAATTGTTACTCATGCTAAGTATAAGAATCCTTACTCATGCTAGGTACTAGAATTGTTACTCATGCTAGGTACTAGAATTGTTACTCATGCTAGGTACTAGAATTGTTACTCATGCTAGGTACTAGAATTGTTACTCATGCTAGGTACTAGAATTGTTACTCATGCCAGGTATAATAATTGATAGTCATGCTAGGTATAAGAATTGATAGTCATGGTAGGTACTAGAACTGATACTCATGCTAGGTACTAGAATTGTTACTTGTTACTCATGCTAGGTATAAGAATGATAGTCATGCTAGGTATAAGAATTGATAGTCATGCTAGGTATAAGAAATGATACTCATGCTAGGTATAAGAATTGTTACTCATGCTAGGTATAAGAATTGTTACTCATGCTAGGTATAAGAAGTGATACTCATGCTAGGTATAAGAATTGTTACTCATGCTAGGTAGAAGAATTGTTACTCATGCTAGGTACTAGAATTGTTACTCATGCTAGGTACTAGAATTGTTACTCATGCTAGGTACTAGAATTGTTACTCATGCTAGGTACTAGAATTGTTACTCATGCTAGGTATAAGAATTGTTACTCATGCTAGGTACTAGAATTGTTACTCATGCTAGGTACTAGAAGTGATACTCATGCTAGTTATAAGAATTGATACTCATGCTAGGTATAAGAAGTGATACTCATGCTAGGTATAAGAATTGTTACTCATGCTAGGTACTAGAATTGTTACTCATGCTAGGTACTAGAATTGTTACTCATGCTAGGTACTAGAATTGTTACTCATGCTAGGTACTAGAATTGTTACTCATGCTAGGTACTAGAATTGTTACTCATGCTACGTATAAGAAGTAATACTCATGCTAGGTATAAGAATTGTTACTCATGCTAGGTATAAGAATTGTTACTCATGCTAGGTATAAGTATTGTTACTCATGCTAGGTACAAGAATTGTTACTCATGCTAGGTACTAGAAGAGATACTCATGCTAGGTATAAGAATTGATACTCATGCTAGGTATAAGAATTTATACTGGTGTTCTTTATTACAATTTTTGTGCCTTATGTAAGAAGCCATTTTATTTCTTTATTTGTAGTTATTTCAAAAATAAAAGTTACGAATTTGATTTTCTTTGTAATAATATTAGTTTTTATTTGTTCCAGGATGTTCTTAATTAAAAAGAGGAACGGACAGAAGTGTGGTTGTGTATACCCTATAATCACAATCTTTTTGTGATACAAATATACCTACAATGTTACAAGTACAAAAATGAAAATTGAATTTTGTGCTAAAATGAGACAAATATGAGCCATTTTTGACATATCTCATAATAATTCTTGGGTTTTTGTGTTAAAAAAAGATATATTAAAATGTTACAGTTTTTCACAAAAAATAATAAAATTCAATACGATAGAGTGTGACATATCAAAACCAATAATTTTCAAACTAAATTATTTCATAATACATAAAAATAAAAAATATGAAATTTAGTTAAAAATGAACAACAACACTTCATATTTTCCTTCAAGATACTTTTCATTTAAATTGGGCAAACCGTTCTGAAATTATAAACATTCAAACTTTGTTTTGTCATTTCCCAAAAAAACACTTTTTTGACATGTCATGATATAATACTAAGGGTGCGATATGTTTGTATAGTCTATCATAATTTAGGAGTTCTGACCAAACTTGTGAGAGAGGGTCATCTTGGTCTAAAAAAGAAGAAAATGGCGGTTATCTCCGTAATACTTCGAGATAAAATATAAGTTAAGTGGAACTTTTTGTAGTCCTGTACTTGTTCTACAACCTCTTTTCGGTTAGACATCTCATTTAGTTATTTCCTGTTTATGCCTATCAAGATTTGCATGCAAAATACTGACGAATCGTTTTGTGCACCCGAAAGCAAAAAATGAAACAACCATATTCTTTAGAATAAAATACAAAAAATCTGGTGTAAACATCACACGACTTTCCTTATCTCCCAAAAAGGAGTCAAATTCCGCCACTGGTGACTGAACGGTAACAGATAACTAAAAATCAATGCCAAATTCGTGATCAGCACTTCAAAATCATTTAATTTGATATGTCACAACCCCCATCTAGGATGAATAATAAAAAAGTTAGTCCAATCGGGTCCCCCTACAATACCGGTAAATTGGGGCCGGTTTCCAAAAAGTTAAAGATATCAAAAAAATGATCAGAGTGAACCCCTATTATTTTTTTTAATCTGAGAAAATGTTGTTCTCTAACTTTTTTGTATCTTTAACCAATTCAAAGAAGCGGTGCTTGCGGCCAATATTTGCGGCCCTGCGGCCGCAGAATGCGGCCGATTTCAACCAAAAGTTTCATGGTTCGTCTGGTGTATAAAATTAATTACCATACCAAATTTCAAGTCTCTAGCTCTTACCGTTCTTGAGATATCTTGTTCACACACACACAGACACACACACAGACAGACGCACGGACCAATGGCTGAAAACCACTTTTTTGGTATCCTGAGGCTATGATTCGTCCAGAAATGTGAAAAGCTGGGTAGGTCAAATTTTCGACGAATACAATACTTTCCTTATTATAGGATAAGGAAAGTAAAAAAACTAAAAAGACTTTCTAACTTCAGAGATAAAATAAATTTAAAATTGATATACAGTGGTTATTTAGTTCGAGTCAACATCACACCTCTGTATGTGACAGTGGCGGCTCGTCGGGTGAAGACACTGAAGACATTTTCACCTAATTTTGAACAGTGAAAACACTACTCATAATCCCTTGAACATGGCACAATTGATCCAACTCAAAGAAAGAAAAAAAAAAAAAAAGAGTAAGCTTTGTGTAAAATAGATCAATGCTGCTTAACATTTCATGTTACTTTCCAAGGAGAACACCAAATGTGAAGACAATTCGAAATTGTCTTCAGTTGTCCTTGAATCAACCAATCAGAGTTGAGTATTTCCAAGTAGGTATCATGAAATATTAGGCAAGAACTATATCTATGTAATATGCTACTGAGGACAGTCTTCAGTTGTATTCAGTTTACATTATCTACACGACCTCATACGAAATGTCACGAAGCCACATACCATGTGCGATGTCATGTGTTTTTGATATTAACATTGTTGCCAGTAGCATTATGCCAGACCTAGGAAACCAGTCAATGATTTAGCCTCCCATATCTAGCACAATCTTGTAATATTAAAAAAAAAAAAAAATAATAATAATAATAATAACGTAGGCGCTAGGAAAGCAGGATTTTGTGTCAGGAATTTTGGATATTATTTCTCATTTTTTGGGTTCTAGTTTTGTACATAGTTCCTAAACGATAGCCGATACCAATAAATTTTAACTATATTTTATGTATCTTGTCAACTATATGTAGTATTAAAAAGGACATCTCGATTGAAGTCAAATCTCGGAAATAATTATTTAATGTAGGTACCGAAATTGAGCCAAATAAGATAATCTGGTATCTAGTTGTTCCAAGAAGTTTTTAAATAGGGACAATGGTGGTCCTGTTTAAGATCCTGACTATGGAACCACTTTAAAAAAAATCATGAAATTAGACGTGTTGAAATGAAATTCTCAAGAGAAAATTCTGTTCAGGCGGTGTAGTATTATTTTTTTAAATAAATAAATACGTCTTACATGATTTGAGGGATTTCTTTAAATTTAAAATATAGCTCTTGAAGTTTGTAGAAATTTAGCAATGAAATTAACTTGGCAACATTGTATCTCTTATCTTTAGAATGTAAACAAAACTTGTCGCGCACTTTTTAAATTTTATTAGACCATTTTCAAATCTTTTCAACGGTAATCAAGTGACTTTTAATTGGTGTAACTAGTTTTAAAGTTATTTCCCAGTATTTGATACAGGATAGAAACATTATTCCTACCTGATCTGACCTGTGCTTTTCATAATAAGTTGAATATGAAGTAGCTATGTACTTCTTTCAGTGTCAGAAATAACATTATAATTATGCAGGTTGCAGGTAGCTAAGCACACAGCTTCCAGTGAAGTACTTAAAATTATAAGGCAATATCTGTGTTTTTCTTAAATACCTAGTCATTTAAACATCAATGGTAACACAAATTTAAGCTGATTTTATATTTGTAGTAAGTATGTTTTCTTAGATTTATTTTGTAATCTGGTGGTGGATTTTCTTCCAGTTTTGGATTGTAATTTTTAGTCTTCAACTAACTTTCTTTCCTTCCTAGTTCTAACTACTGAGGTATAATCCTAATATTTTTATTTTAATTCCTTTTTACCAACTTTTAGTTAATATTTTTTATTAAGATGAATAAATATTTTTTATTAAGATGAATAATTAATAACAATATTTCAAAGAAACAATGAGATCCCCACAAAATCATGGGGTTCAAACATTAAAAGTAACCCCATTCAGATTAAGAAGTAATGAGGATAAGAAAGATATTATGATTACTGGATCTCCAATTTCTCCAATTGAATCGGTACATGCAAAAACGACATCATTCCAAAAGAGTAAACTTTTGGAAAATCAAAAAAAACTTTCCCATTCATTTTTTGTCCATAAGAAAAAAAAGAAAAAATATGTAATCGTAAGGACTTACCAAAAGAAACCATTCTATATAATTTTTGGTCAGATATGTAGTGCCATTATAAATAAATAGCCGTTCAAAGGTCGTGGAATGATGCTGTTTTTGCACATATCGAAAATATTATAAATAATAACAAACGTACACTTCGAATTTTATTGTTATTTCAAACAATAACAAAAAAATATTAATCATAAAAATTATATGTATAAAAAGAAATCTGGTGTAAACATCACACGACTTTCCTTATCCCCGAAAAGAAGTTGAACTCCGGCACTCGTGACTCAACGGTAACAGCTGCAAATCAATGCCAAATTCGTAATCAGCACCTCAAAATCATTGGATTTGATATGTCACAGTCCCCATCTAGGATGAATAATAAAAAAGTTAAAAAAAGTTAGTCAAAGCGGGTCCCCCCCAAGATACCGGTAAATTTGGGCCGAGGTCCAAAAAGTTCAAGATATCAAAATTATGATATGAAGAGACCCCTATTATTTTTTTAATCTAAGAAAATGTTGTTCTCTAACTTTTTTTGTATCTTTAATCAATTCATAGAAGCGGCGCTTGCGGGCAATATTTGCGGTCCTGCGGCCGCATTTTGCGGCCAATTTCAACCAAAAGTTTTGTAGTACGTTTGGTGTATAAAATTGATTTTCATACCAAATTTCAAGTCTCTAGCTCTTACCGTTCTTGAGATATCCTGTTCACACACACACAGACAGGATACACCAATTCTACAGATTACATGCAAGAACCGCATCAATCCCGGATCTATGTCGTTCTTGCATGGAACGAAAATTATAGAAACGTGTTTATATAGGAAGGGAGTAGCAGAATGATTTGGTTTTGATATAAAATTGTGCGTTTACCTTCCGAGATCCAAAATCTATGAAAACCCCATTTTCCAAAAAAATGTGATTGATGTCGTTTTTGCATGTACCGATTCAATTACTATAACCACCACTAAAAAAGTAAAGCAAATGCCTGCCCCACAGCCATACAGTTCAAGCCTGAATGGCTTATGAAAAATGAATGGCTGTGTACCAGCTCAAGTGTTGACAAATTGTTCTGCTGGCCTTGTTTATTTATTAAGTACCAAGTGTTCTCCAAAAAAAGTACCTATAAAAACTTATATGATGCAAAACTGGTATGAGAGAAAATCATGCTCTGCAGGGAAACAGCTATAACTTACAATGGGCTGTGTTTATGAGACCATAAGAACTAAGATCTGATAAATTAATAATTTTATTTTTTCAATACTTCTGGGTAGGTATAATTTGTCTTCACCTAGTCTTGAAGTCAGGAGCCGCCACTGGTATGTGACACCTGCTTATCTACGAAATATTTTCGAATTAAATTAAAATTAATTTCTTATTAATTTCTCTATTGACAATAAAGTGAACTTTTTCCTTATCAGTGACTTGTACCTACATTTACCTATTGCAGTATCAAAGCCTAGTGCTTTGGTACTGTAGTAGCAGTGATAGGGGGAGACTCTAACAGTCCACCTTTATTACTATCCCATTCACGGGTGTAGTAAAAAGTGAGACCATCAAACTGACGAGTGACCAATGACTTAACTATGGACCCAGTGACTGGTCTACCTGTATCATGTAGTTCTGCCTTCACTATAGGCACCACTACAGTCACCACCACCCAAACGGGAAACATCTCATCCATACCAGCTATCTACCAACAACACTCAGCATCAACCCCGTGTCTGACTCAAACCAACCTCTACCAACTGAACAACTGTGGTAACCCAACCAACTCCCCACTCTTCCAATCTGCAATCGAGCAACACCAATCCAACCCCTCAATCTTCACTAACCAAGTACACTCTCAAAATGCACACATATCTAACCCACATCTTCCAACTGATCCATTGAACCATGCACCCTCAAACATCAGCTGGCAAGTTGTCGGCAGAAATAAAAGAAAAAAGGATGACTCTGACACTTCCCCATCCCTCAGACTCAAGCTCAAGAGGTACCAACCCTACAATGACTCGCGGCCCCTGATAACACCGTCGCAGTATGAGCCTATCGCTGTAGATGACGATTTTGAAGATGATGAACTTCCTGAACCTAACAATGCAAGCAATCAGCAATCCAGAAACACCAACAACATATCATCAAACCCTCCTCTCAGCAATAACAAGGCTGATCCCAAACCACCACCAGTATTTATACAAGGAGTAGTCAACTACCAGCAAATGGTTGCAACTGTTCTCACTGTTTTAAAACAAGAAGACTACGTATGTAGATCATTGGCTAATGATGTAGTGAAAATAAACCCAAAGACAATAGAAGCCTACAGGTCATTAGTTTCCTATCTGCGTGCACATAATGTTGTGTTCCACACCTACCAGGCCAAGCAGGATAAAGCCTACAGAGTTGTTTTACGCCACATACACCACTCCGTCCCAACCAATGACATCAAAGAAGAGTTGCAACAACTTAGATACAAAGTAAGAAATGTTGCCAACGTGCTGCAACGAAAAACCAAAGACCCACTGAACCTGTTTTTCATTGATCTCGAGCCAGGAGATGACAACAAAAAGATATTCTATCTTCAGTACTTCATGCATATGAAAATAACAGTCGAGCCCCCGAGGAAAATCAAGTCCGTCCCTCAATGTACAAGATGTCAGAACTATGGACACACAAAAGCTTACTGTACACATCCCTACGCCTCTGTCAAATGTGGTGGTCCACATAGCTCTGTAACCTGTACAAAAACAAGAGACACCCAGCCACCTGCGCTTTGTGTGAAGACTGTGAAGGCTCCCACCCATCTAACTATAAAGGATGTAGAGTCTACAAAGACTTACAAAACTTGCGCAACAATGCCAGAACAGCACAGCCAACTAACGCTCAGACTCAAATGAACCCCCAGCAAATAAGACCTGCCAATCAAAATGTCAGCTATGCCCAAGCACTCAGATCAAACATAAATAATGTACCTCAAAGTCAACCACCAGCACATAATCAAAACACCTCAGAAGTGAATACAGACATCTCCCTCTCAATATTCCTTCAAGAATTCAAAGTTATGTTCACTCAAATCATGCAGCAAAACAGCATGATAATGAACTTACTAAACACCGTCGTCACAAAATTCGTACAAAAATGATAAACTCGGTTAGGATTTTACTCTGGAATTCAAACGGCCTTGTGCAACAAAGAGATGAGCTAGAAATATTCCTTCAAAGCCAAAAAATAGATGTCGCTCTAATTTCAGAGTCTCACTTTACCGAGTTAACTTACCTCAACATACCTGACTACCAACTCTACAGCACAAACCATCCAAGTGGTAACGCTCACGGAGGCACCGCCATTCTTGTTAAGAATTCAATACCACACCATGAATGTCCTCCCTTCTCCAGCCACAAAATACAAGCAACAAATGTGAAACTAGATAGCCTGCCTCTGTCAATCACTCTGAGCGCCACCTACTGTCCTCCCCGCCATCCAATCAGTTCACAGGAATTTGAATATTTCTTTTCAACTCTGGGTTCACGTTTTATAGCCGGAGGTGACTGGAATGCCAAGCATACTTTTTGGGGCTCACGACTGATTACTACAAAAGGGAGAAACTTGTACAAGGCCACAAGCACGAATGCTTTTACGTACTTATCCACAGGTGAACCAACTTATTGGCCCTGCGATGAACAACGAAGACCTGACCTCCTAGACTTCTTCATCGCGAAAAACTTATCTAGCAACTATACTCAAATTGAGTCAAACTTTGACCTCTCATCTGACCACTCTCCTGTCATACTTACACTTTCAACGACCATTATACATGAACCAACCAGTATCTCCCTAACATCACACAAAACTGACTGGGAAGGATTCAGATTATTTTTGGAAGAAAATATAACACTCAACACAAAACTGAAAACCCCAGATGACATAGACGATGCTGTAAATAACATAACTCAGCTAATACAACAGGCTGCTGATGGAGCCACGCCTACAATTTCTATAAAGAAAAAAACAACCAACAACGTTCCGAAGGAAATAGCAGATCTTATTTCCGATAAACGAAGGACTAGACGGATATGGCAACAAACACGAGATAGAAATCAAAAAAGAAAATTAAACAAACAAACAAGACAACTACAAAAACTACTTAAAAAGAGAAATAACGAAATTCTTGAAGACTACCTAATTAACCTGAATACAAAAGACAATTCCCTCTGGAAACCAACTAAAAAACTTAAACGACCTCAACAAAAAGTACCACCCATAAGAAAACCAGATGGATCCTGGGCAAAAGAAGACACCGAAAAATCCAATCTCTTTGCTGATTATCTTATAGAGCTGTATAAACCATTCCCAGCAGATGACATTGATTCAGAAACACATGAAGTGCAAATACTAGAATATCTCGATGCACCATGCCCAGTTTCACTTCCCATCAAACCAATTACACCTGCTGATATCCGCTTCACAGTAAAATCTAGCAAAATGAGAAAAGCTCCTGGATTTGACCAAATAACCGGAAAAATTCTGCGGGAATTGCCTGAAAAGGCCATCTTACTCTTATGTCACATCTTCAATGCCATGCTCAGACTTTCGTATTGGCCCCTCACATGGAAGTATGCTGAAATAATAATGCTCCAAAAACCTGGCAAACCTGTGGATAACGTCAAGTCATACCGTGGGATTAGCCTGCTACCAACAATCTCAAAGGTGTTTGAAAAACTTATCCTAAAAAGAATACTGAGTGAGGAATCCATTCAAAAAGCATTGCCAAACCACCAGTTTGGTTTTCGAAACCTCCACTCAACAATTCAACAAGTACACCGAGTGGTAAATATTATCGGTCAATCACTCGAAGAAAAGATCTTCTGTTCGGCAGCCTTTTTGGACCAACAATCCGCTTTTGACAAAGTGTGGCATACAGGGCTACTATATAAGCTGAAAAACCTCCTACCCCAACAACTTTATCTACTACTAAAGTCATACCTAGAGAACCGATTTTTCCGTGTCAAATTTAAAGATTCACTGTCAAAATATGGCCAGATATTTGCATCTGTACCGCAAGGGAGCGTGCTAGGCCCTCTCCTGTACACCCTGTATACTCATGATCTTCCACTAAGTAACAACACAACAATAGCAACATTTGCAGACGACACCGCCATCCTCGCCAAACATAGAGACAGCACTGCAGCCTCAGATGCTCTCCAAACGCACCTGGATAGTCTCCAAATCTGGCTGAAAAAATGGAGAATCAAAGTGAATGAAACCAAGTCTGTGCACGTCACGTTCACTCTGAAGAAGTCAGTCTGCCCACCTGTAGCTCTCAATAATACCCTGATTCCACAAGACAGCAAAGTAAAATATCTTGGTATTCACCTTGATTCGAAGCTCACGTGGAAACACCATATCCAGATAAAAAGAACTCAAATGGATTTAAAACATAAAAAAAATGTTCTGGCTCATAGGTCCAAACTCCAAGCTATCCATAGAAAACAAACTACTGCTCTACAAAATGACACTCAAACCAATTTGGACATATGGGATAGAACTATGGGGGTGCGCCAAGCCATCAAACATAAATATTATCCAGAGATTCCAATCTAAAACTCTTAGAAAGATCGTTGGTGCACCATACTATGTTTCTAATAGAACACTACATGAAGATTTAAAAATACCATTCATTAGAGAAGAAATCCAAACCAGACCAAAAAATTACCACAAACGCATACCTAACCACCCCAATGAACTAATCCGTGAACTGGAAAACCCCATCACAACTATCAAGAGACTTAAGAGGACTTACCCCACCGATCTATTTATTTCATAGATTGTTACTGTATAATATATATATTTTAAACCATTACACTCCCCAACTCCAGATGAGCCAACCTGACCCGGGTTGTGAGGGTAACACTACTGTGTTACGTACACCACCTATTGGTCGTTGTCCCATATGGAGATGAGGATAACATCAACAGCTTGTCTGATATAAAATGGGAGTATCATTACTGAATGATTCCTCTCTCATGTCATTTTACCCAAATTCAGCCAATTTACTTATTACAATTGTATTTTATACTTATATTAATTGTAGATTGTAAATAAAAATTATTAAAAAAAAAAAAAAAAAAAAAAAAAATTGATAAATCTTCCATAAGAACCCATGTTAATTTCAAAATTTCACATGAAAAATGCTTCACGAAAAATGGCCGCCAAGTTGAAGGCCTGCCTCAGCTCTCAACACATAATTGACCAGAGTTATTTCTTGTTAATCTATGATATACCAAATATTTTTGTGTGCATAATACTCATAAAGATAAAGTTGGCAACACCTTACTCTATAATCAAAATTTCAAAAATTAGGCATCAAATTTTGAAATAAAATCCTGAAGATAAAATCATAGGATAATAGTAATTGAATGTTTTAACACAGTTCAAATTTTATTTATACATTGGTTATTAGATAATACCTACCATTAAATGAACGTATCTTAAAAGAGGGAATCAATAGATTACATTTTGAAATTCAACAATGGTTAGTTGTTGCAAATGCCATCTGACAAAAAACAAACATAGCAAGGAGAGTGGAGTAACATTTCATAGGTAAGTAACCAATGGAGTGGATCATAGCGCAACTGGAAAGTCTAACCCTCAGAGTCTCAGTGGTAAAGGCAGCACTCTGCGAATCCAAAAATTCCAGAGTTTGTGGGTTCGAAACCCAGCCAGGACATGATAAGTTATCCTCCCATTCAGGATTTTTACCACATATAATATGTCTTGGGCTTACTGCTGGAATAATGGGACTCTAATAGTCCTAATCGGGCAGTATAAATTATTATTATTATTATTATTATGTGGTCACAAACTCAAATTAATGAGGAAAAATTCTTGTACTGGGTAGGATTTGGACCAGCGGATCCCTACACTACCTAGACCAGACAAGCATGTTAACCACTTAAGGTAGAGTTAAGGGTTCTTTTCTGATTTGGAATACACGTCAGCTTGGAGATCACATAGTCCCATTTGGTATTTTTTTCAATTTGACTATATTTATTTTGACCCGCTGATTCCAAATCTGAAGTTTTTGACTGAAATGTTGGTGAGCTAACTCCTGGAGGTTATTTTATGTTTCCCTTCCTAACACTTAATTGGTTTGTTTAAATCGAAAAATTATTCCGCTTAAAGTTGTAGCCAACAAAATTTACTACATTATTGATTCTATGCTTTTTTTGTGGGAGGTAACAGTTTGCCACTGAGAGCACCGCCAAAAAGCTTACTTTTCTACCGTTTTCTACCTAACAAAAAAAAAAAAAAAAATTCTCTTTTTTTATTTCAAATCTCATTAGTCCCATTTTACCTACATGCTGACTCTGGGTTGCTATAGGTAATGCCTCAATAGCTACTCTTTATCCTCATTAGTCTGAGTGAGCCCCAAAAACATCCAAACCATCATGACAAGTTATTGCCACCACCAGGATTTGAACCCGGGTACAAAACTAGTACAGTGACCATTGAACCATGGGAGCTAGTCTAAAACGCAAAGATGGGTTGCATCCTGCTTTGGCTCCAAAAAAATCTAGTCCTAGTGTGAACATCCGTCCTGTTTTGGAGCCATTTGTCCCGCTGTCCCAAGCAATCTTTTTGGGATGCTAAAATATCCCCCTTTATCATAATCATTAAAATTTCCCAATATTTAATAATTACCTAACAAAGATCAAGCATACTTTGTAAGCTAGTATCTTCTTTTTAGTGTAGGTCCTCACACACATACACACATAGCGCTATTTTGTCTATAGTTGTGCACTGGTTGTCAAGTGGTTAACGCGCTAGTCTGGTGATCCAGACAGCGTAGGGATCTGTTGGTTCGAATCCCACCCAGTGCATGAATTTTTCCTCATTAATTTGAGTTTGTGACCACATAATAATAAGACTCTGAGGGTTAGGTGGTAGAAAATGCTTTGAGCATTAACCTCGCCTGGTGGTTACCTTCCACTAAAGAGTATTATTATATTATAGTTCTTCACTCTACTCAGGAGATAAGTTAAAACTTGTAGCAATACTCCTACTATGCATTTATGAAGTAGTCCAGTCAATGGGTTTTTTCCCAAAAAAAAATTAAATGGTTCTATTATTTATTTTGATCCCACTGATTTGGAATCTGAAGTTTGCCACCAAAATTCTGGTGAGCTATGTTCAGGAGCCAACAGAAAGCGCCGCTTTTTGGCGTTTTTTTCATGTTTGCCCTCCTCACACATGAACGGTTTGTTTAACACGTTCGTTACCAAGCCAATTTTTTCAAGTTTTACGTAGGGACCAGGCGGTAAAGTCGCTGTTGCATCCTGGGTACCAAAATGATTTTTTTTTGCATATTTGGCATCGTATTTGTACAAGAATCGATCCTATATCTGTTCTAATACTAACAACCTACCTCAAAAAGGCCATATATGGATGTCCGGTCCCTCGGTAAAATTTTGATAACGGCCACATGTGTGTTTCGGTCCCTCGTTAAAATTTTGATAACGGCCACATGTGGCCGTTCGGTAACGAACGTGTTAAATTGTATTATGTGCAAAGTTGTAGCCAATAAAATTTAATTATTGATTTCATGTGTTTTTTGTTGGAGGTACCAGTGTGCCGCCAGGAGCTCCACCAAAACTTTTTGTCCGCATACTTTTTGTCCGTTTTGGAAAAAATGTCTGACAAAAAAAAAGGAGATTTTTTTTTTTAACATGCTGACACTGGGTCACTAATGACAAGCCATTATAGCTACTCTTTGTCCTCACAAGGCGGAGTGAGCCCCGAAAACATCCAAATCACAATGACAAGTTATTGCATTTTTTTTTTTTTTTAATGTATACCTACACTTTTTCTTTTTTTATATAACTGTGATTTGATTCTTTTTAAACTATTCTTATGTGATACATGTATATTCATGTCTTCTGTTTTCTGTTTGTAAATAGAGCTAGGTTCATTATATACACCCGTTCTGCGGGCATTTATTATTATTCTTATGTTAATATTTGCTCACCAGGCCAAAGGTAGACAACCCTAGTATAAATAATATAATATGAACATGGTTGTTTAGGAGTGAAGTGAGTACATAACTTTACCCTCTATGTTTTCAGATTTCCAACTAAAGATCCTGTGTACCGCCTGTTATGGATTGGTTTCATCGGTAAACCAAACTATGTGCCCAATCAATATGCAGTTATGTGTTCACAACATTTTGAGCCAGAATGCTTTGACCGTTCCTCTATAGCCTTTGTTAGACTTAAAGAAGATGCAATCCCTACAAGAGAAGTTTACAGGCCTCCCATAGAAAAATCTGTAAGTTTGAACATATTATAGTAAGGGTCAGATCAAAAATTAGAATATTGTAAAAAATCTTTTTCATTTTTAAAGAATGAATTCATTATTATTATTACTAAACAGATTTAATCAAGTTTTATTTACAAAATGGTAGTATACATATACAATTTACAAGAAACAAAGTTATAATTGTTAAACAAAACTGTATCAAGGGTGGTGCTAATCCCCATGGCATTCTCTTCCTATTTTTAATCATATTGAAAGATATTAGAAGCAATTCTATATTATATAATGTGGGAATCATATTTATTCTGTTTCAGCCAAAGTCACGTAAACAGCCAGAGCCATGTAAAGTAAATGGTAATTTTAAAATTAAATCAGAACCTATAGAACAGGAAGAGGAAGAACATGACAATTATTATGACAGTTATCCCATCAAAATCAAAAAAGAACCAAAAGAATATGAAACAGATAGTAGTTATGAGTCTGAGGATTCTGAAAATAAAAAAGATAGTAGTTCTGATGATGAAGATAACAACTCGGAGGAAGAAAGTGAAGATGAGGGAGAAACAGCTTCATCTTCAAATGATGATATGGAATCATCACCTCCTGAAAAATCATATCAAGTTGTAGAACATAAGCCAGTCATAATATCACAACCTGTTACTGTCAAACATGAGTCAGTAGAAGATCCAAAATTAAAAAAATACACACTGGCTGATATTCTTTCTCTGTGTCGAGGCGTCGATAAAAAGGATATTTGCCTGTTTGAGAGAGAGAAGAAACATGAAAATGAAAAGAGTACTGTGAAAGAAAAAAATAATGAAATTAACATAATGAATATTAAAGAAGAAGTCTCAGAGAGAGTTATTGAAGAGAGAAAAAGCTATTGTCCTGAGTGCAATAAATCAGAAAAGAGCTGGTTTAAGTCAAAAAATAACAAAAAATATTTATGTAGGCAGTGTCATGCTCCATATTCTTCTATTTCTCAACTTCAAAAACACCTTCAATCTCATGAAACAGAACGGCATAAGTGTAAACAGTGCTCACTGAGTTTTTCCTGCAGAGATTGTCTTGCAAAACATCTTGAAAATTACCATGAGAGTGACAAGTATGAATGTTATAACTGCACAAAACACTACCCTAAGAAGACACAACTAGCCAGACACATGATGATGAAACATGGTGGAAATAAATTCTATTGCTGCTACTGTATGAAATGCTTTCCATACAAGGAAAGTCTGAAGTATCATTTGAATAAACATCAAGGTGTTAAGTTTTACTGTGCTCACTGTCCAAAATTTGTCTTTAACAAAGAAAGCCTCAAAAAACACCTAGAAGACCACAATGGAATGCTATATCCCTGTGGGAAATGTGATAAAGTATTTAGGCGCACAGATACTTTAAAAAAACATGAAAAGCATATTCACAGTGAGATAAAACCACAATTCAAATGTGATCAATGTTCTAGAATTTTTTCTACTAAAGGAAACTTAAATACACATTTAAAAATGCATGCTGGACTTAGATTTAACTGTAATTACTGTCAAAAACAGTTCATGTACCGACAAAACTTTAAGGAACATATCCTTAAGCATGAAGGTGCTAAATATATCTGTAAAGAGTGTAACATAGAGTTTTCGAGACGAGGGAATTTGCTACGGCATATAAGATGGGATCATCAACCTAGTGTGATAGATCAGATAGACATGCTTAATGAAACATATGAGATGACAAATCATAAGGTGACCAATCATATTGATATGGCTATTGATGAATCATGAACACTTTTAATGAAGAAATAAACCTGTCCATATTTGATCTACCCATATGACTTCTGCATGATGTAATACATTTTTGTGAATTAAATAATTTTCATTAGGTAATGTAGTAACTTAGTAACTTTCTGATTTTTGTTGATGAAAATCATTTCCTTTGGTTAATGAGTCTAGTACCTCCCTTGAAAAATATATGAATTGATAAAATAAATATACAATAAAATTGGACATGGCCCTGATTTTTTTATGGTAAATTGTTCCTTTTATTAGCAGTTGTGTAGTGCCATTTTTATGTGGTCAAATTATGAAATATTATATTATGTAATTATGATGAAAAATTCATGAATTGCATGAATCTTTAACAACAGATGCCTACATGGGTATAGGCTACACCATATATATATATATTTTTTTTTAATTTATCAATTTTATACAGTATGTTTCAAAAAAGGTGGCCACCCCCTCGTAACTTTTGAACGCGACGGAATTTTTCAATTCTGTAAAGTTCTAAGTATAGGAAGTGCCCTATGGCCCATGCTGTGGTCATACTAGCCATATTTTTTCATTTTTCTCGCGAATTTCAGGTGGAATGCTATATTTTTTATTCCTGTTAATTAAAGTCCAAATTAGGTTGAGTATAATGAGCTTTTAAATTTTTCAAATACCTTGTCAGATGCGGAGCTGGTAGGGTGCAAGGTTCAAAACTGTTACACCCTGTATTTCAGCGTTAATTAGATTTTTTAAGTAAAAATTTTATTCACATAGATTTAAAATATTGTTTTACACCATATGAAGTCAAAAAATATTCTTGTTTACATTTAATCAGGGCCGCAGTTAAGTTTTCGTAAAAGTACTTTTTTTCTCACGTCAATTTTACCGTAAATTAATGGTGTTTTCAATATTGGCATTTTTAGAGGTGAAAGTCTGCAGTGACATATGTTTTTTTATGCTTAGAATCGAAAGAAAACTTAAGGGAGAAGCGTTTAAGGTCATAAAAAAGGCCATTTAACCTGCTAGTTTTTTCACAACAGTGACCGGTAAAGTGGGTGAATTTCGAAATTATTGGATTTTTTGTTGTTGAGGAAACACCATTAATTTACGGTAAAATTGACGTGAGAAAAAAGTACTTTTACGATAACTTAACTACGGCCCTGATTAAAAATGTAAACAAGAATATTTTTTGATTTCATATGGTGTGAAACAATATTTTAAATCTATGTAAATAAAAATTGTACTAAAAAATCTAATTAACGCTGAAATACAGGGTGTAACAGTTTTGAACCTTGCACCCTACCAGCTCCGCCCCTGATAAGGTTTTTGAAAATTTTAAAAGCTCATTATACTCAACCTAATTTGGCCTTTAATTAACAGGAATAAAAAATATAGCATTCCATTAAAATTCGGGAGAAAAATAAAAAAAATATGGCCGGAAGGGCCGACCGGGGCCTAAAATAAATATGACCACAGGATGGGCCATAAAGCACTTCCTGTACTTAGAACTTTACAGAATTGAAATATTCCGTCCCGTTCAAAAGTTACGAGGTGGTGGCCACCTTTTCTGAAACATACTGTATACCTATACATAGAGTGCCATTAGCTAAAAAATAAATAAACTGGTGTGACATTCCTTCATGACATTCCTTTCCTTCTCACTCAAAAAGAAGTCAAATTCCGCAACTGGTGACTCAACGATAACAGTTAGTTAATAATGCATGTCAAATCAGCACCTCAAAATCATTGGATTTGATGTGTCAAAACGGCCATCTAAGATGAATAATACCAAGCAGGACCATTTTATTTTTTTTATATTTAACCACAATCCATAAGAATGGCACTTGCCACCAATTTTTGCGGCCGCAAGTGCCGATTTCGAAAAAATGTTTCTTGGGTCGATTATTATATTAAATCAACTAGCTCTTAACGTTCTCGAGATATCGTGTTTGCGGACGGACGAATGACCAAAAACCACTTTTTCGGTATCCCGAGGTATCCAAAAACAACTTATCCTGTATCCTTTTTTTGGTATATTTGTCTAGAAGTGGGTGGGTCAAATATTCGACGACTACAAACTTTCCTTACTATAGAATAAGGAAATTAAAAAAAGGCTGTGAAACAGAATTCCCTATGCTCGCAATGTAATTTTAGCGATTTTCGTCTTTGATTACTGATCAAACCATACAATTTCATGAAAACTTCTCGAAACGAATTCGGTTATATGGTCTTTTCTACGCTTTATTCAGTATTTTTTTCGTCGTTTAATATTTTCATTGTCGAAATATTGCCAAATGTTTAAGCCTCTTATTTTCGATATTTTTTCGCGGGAAAATTTAAATAATAGGTATTGAAACTGATTTTTACGTTTTACTTTTATCACTATCAGCTATCGTTATCAGTCCACGATATTTTTACGAAGGATTTACTCTATTATTATACTACCTGAGACCTTTACAATGGAAAAAGACGTTCATACCACTCCAGAGGGTGCTTAAAATCCTCTAACAAGATAGCTTCTGGATATTATTATGCTTATAAATCGTTTTATGACTATTTGATACCCCAAACTATGATTAAAATACATTGAAAGGTAAATTAAGTTCAATTTATTGTGTTTCCTTGGGAATAATCAAAAGTACTAGAATGTTAAGACTACTTACTTGTGGAAGTGTATTTCAGAATTCTTATTATATCGGTTGGTACAGCCATACGCGCAGCAAAAGTTTACCATCTTGAAGATTAGAAAGTGGAGATTTCAAAAAATAAACTCGCGTAAAATTCTAGAGAGAAAAGAAAATTAATAAATTAGGAAACTACAAAAGGGTCGGGTTTTTCCATAAGAACCAATGTAAAATATCCAATGTTTTGCCCTTATAGCGCCCAAAATGCTCACCAGAGTGCTCTCAATCTCTCTCTCAAAATCGACTTCACTTTTGTGCATAATACACAGGGTTTACAACCGGCAACACTGCAAGGGATTGTTTACATTCGTAATCAGCTGTTTCAAAATTTCAAAAGCCTGTGTTCGAACTTATAGATTACCGAAAACACTTTTTAAATTTTGTTCCCTACTCTGTAAATTTGAATTTTATTTTAGAAGAAATATTGCTGAAAAAGTGAAAAACTTCAATTTTTCTTTGGAACAATCACGAAAAACTGTCATTACCATAGAAATTTCTGATCTCAGATAAAATAAGTTACTGTAATCTTATGTCATTGTGTCTGTAAGAGTGCCATAGCCACAGTTTTACTTGGACCTCCACCTGCCTCAAAACTAGCTTCTAGGATTCATTGATAAAATCTAGACAGTGATAAGAAAGATTCATTACTTAATGCAGAAAGTAATTAGACTTCAAATTGTAAAAGAAACATAAAGGTAAGTATCCGAGTTTCTGTTTTAATGATAATATCTTCATTGAAACTACCTTTCCTAGCATTCCAGCATTTATGTAGGTTCTAAGTAAAAACTTTGAAGATCAATGTAGGTACTCCTGATGATTTTCTCTGGTATTCAAATGATTTTGTACATTACTTTTTGAGAAATTATTAGAGATACAGCAAAATGTATTTTGCTCTGTGTGATTAAAATTATTTTGACACTCCCCTCTTTCAACTGAGAATTCTGTTTCATTTCAGATTGGAGAAAGATCCAAGAAATCTTCAAAAATGTTGAAAATAAAGAATTCACTGAGCACAGACTTAATGAAGCACTCTTCAAGGTTAATCCACTCATCTCTTTCATATTCATCAGATGAATTTCTATGGAGACATTCAATTTGAGCCAAACGTAATAAGCTTAGTTCTGCAAGAAATTAAATAAGCAAATTTACAAGTATCTTGATTTTGTAAAAGATTACAAAGAACTTACATAGATTATTTAAAGATAGACAAATAATATTCACTGGTGCGGTTGTCTGTACTTTCTGTTCAGTAGAGCCTCTATGTCATATACCTTTCCTGCATCCAGATCAGGAAATCAGAAAAAATGTACTTGATCTTGAAGTCAGCAGTAAAGTAATTATTCTAATTATCTGAAAAAGGAACCTCTAACTCATCAAATTTGTGTTCTAGTATCAGTTGAACCATTCAGTCATTCTGATATTCATTTATTCAAATGATAACGTCTTGTTACATCCTGAAGCCCCTTTTATGGAAAGATATCTCTATTCCCTCCTCTCCTTATTAAAATCTTGGATTTCAATTCTATCCACATCACTATTTAATTTATCAGATACTTACAGCCTACGTTATTACCTGAGCATTTTTCTGAGTCACCTCTAAACTAAAAATCAACTTACTTTATTTGTCTACTTCATTGGTTTCACTATCTTCTTTTGAATTTACATATTGAACATAAAAATCTTTTATAAGCTCAATATTTGAGAGTAACTTGTAATCAATACTCTATAGTCTAAAAGAAAAAGAAACCCGTTCATGATGAATCACCTCTCTCAGTACCGCAATTCTCCCATCACACCTCACTCTCACCAGAGTGCAGCACCCCACTTCTCATCCTCATCTGCTGCTAATTGCCTTCAAGGCTTTGCACCAACAAGTCGCTTCTCACCACACAACTTTATGGAACGAGTCATGCAAATCCCAAATGACCTTTCCCGCTACCAAGTGGGAGGCAGCTTTGAAACTCAACGTCTAGAAACCCTCTCAGAAATTGACAAAATTCAAACAATGAACAGTGGGAATTGTTACAAAACATCACCACCTGGCAGTACTAGTGGAAGTGTTTGTACAAATGGTGTGCTTTGTACCGAAAGAAACTCCAACAATTATCTTTCTGCCAGTAATCTCATTGGCAGCTCTAGTCGAGATATCCGAGATGAATCTAACCATTCAAATCTTATGTCCAATGCATCAACTATCACATCATCATCTGCACAAACTGTCACTAAAAGCAACAACTGCAATGATGGCTTCAAGATTCCCACCACAGTCTCAGCTTCTACGTCTACCTCACCACTAGTGATTGCCAAGTGTATGATTGATGTGAGCACCATGACAGACCCGCTTACAGTGGAGGAGCAGGAGAGATTAGGGCAGTGGGAGGGGTTTGCTGCTGTGCAGTCCGGTAACAAGGTGGCTGAGTATCTGACCAGTTTACGGCAGTTCTTGAAGGTGAGTGTTTTTTATTTTGAAAATCATTTCTTTTTATTCTCATTAAAAGCACACAACAACAAAACTGGAAGATAAAAAAATTGTCTGGCTGGGGGACGTTAAACAGGGAGAAGACCTGTGTTTTGCTAGAGGACTATAAACAGAGAACAGACTAGCCAACCCTTACTAGCCAGGCTAGCTTGTAGTTTCCTAAGGGTTTAATGGCTTGTACAGAAAAGTCCAAGTCCTCATGATAGTTGATCGCACATAGAAATATGTGGTTCAGGACAAGCCAACTTTGAAATAAAGTTGGCTGGAGACCATCACTCACCCCTCCAGCTGTAGCCAAGCTGGCTACAACAACAACATAAAAAAATTGTGGTAGGTCTTTGCCTTTCCAACTGAGCACCATCTAAATCCTCTGCTCCAGAAATTTTTCCAAATTTCTAAATAATTTAGATTTTCCTTTTTTATTAGTAATAATTTGAACAAGATTACACATACAAATTCGAATCCAAAAGATATGGCTGATCCAACAGAGGAAGACGAAGAAGCTGATAAAAACAGTACATTTTCAATCACATTAGAGAGCAGCTCAAATGGTAAATCAAATCATGAATGTCAATATTGTAGTAAATCTTTTAATACTCAGAAAGGACGAAACATTCATTTAACAAAGGTTCATTCAAAAGAAAGGGGGCAATTAGGACATATATCAATTAATTCAACTAAAATTCACCCAACAACATCAAAAGGTGAAGGTTTCATAGACAATCTTCCAAATGCCCGCTACATAAGATTCAGAGCTATAGATGAGGAATCTAACTTGGAAGATACTTTATCACAACATGTCGAAAAAGAAGCTGTCGCTGAAACAACATTGAACTGTGACAAAGTTTATCTAAATAGTAATAAACCTTCAATCAATGTTAATATATGTCCCTATTGCAAAAAATCTTTTAAAGGAAAACAAGGAGTCACTCATCACATCAATTGTGCTCATATCAAAGAAGCAAATCAAGGTACAGTTGATAAACTCTCAAATTACAACAAAAAAATGAATAACGGTTGTGTCAAAACTGATGATGAAACCAATGCAGACATTGAAAAGGAGTGTCAAAGTTGGTTGGATAAATTTAAAAATATTCTAGTTAATGGCTGTGATGTGAATGAGTTTGATACAGAGTTGACTTTATTTCTGAAGTTTCTTTTCACAGCTAATGAATTTTTACCTGGTCCTAAACATCCTGCGGTGAAATATTACAGATTGAGGAAGAAGAAAAAAGGCCTGATCCAATCAGTGAATTATTCTCAATCATCCAATCCACAGAGGAAAGATAAGAAACAGCGACAAAAAAGGAGAAATTCTTATGAATATGAACTCGCCCAGTACAACTACTACAATCAAAGAAAGAAAGTAGTGAGAAAAATTATGAATCAAAACACTGGAAATTCTTGCAAAATAAAAATGGATGACATTGAACATTATTTCAAGAATAAATTTGAAAACTCCAACAAAAAAACATTGAATAATTACTCTGTAATGGAAAATATAGAACCCGATATTCAAATATCAGAAGATGATGTCATCAGGGCAATCAAAACTACCTCTTTTGACACTTCAGCTGGCCCAGACAGAATACTAATGAGAACAATCAAACAGTTGAAACTTGCTAATGTAATCAAAGTAATAATGGACATAATGTTGAAAACAAGCTACTGTCCTAAAAAGCTAAGTGAAGGTAGGATGGTTTTAATTCATAAAGGTGGTGAAGAAACAGACATATCTAATTGGCGGCCTATTACGATCTATTCAGTAATTCGAAGAACTATGGAGAAAGTCTTGGATCAGAAGTTGAGAGAAGTGATCACTTTAAACTCAAATCAAAGAGGTTTTATAAATGGAATTCAGGGCTGTCACATCAATACAAAAATCATTGACGCTTGTCTGAAAGATGCAAAGAAGAAGAAGAAAACCTGTTTAGTGTCATTTTTGGACATTTCTGGAGCATTTGACAACATTGGCCATATTCATGTAATAAAATCACTTGAATCATTCGGAGTTCCTCATAACTTAAAAAATCTGATTGTCAAACTATTATCACAAAATATAATCACGATAGAATGTGAAAATAAATATTCCAACCCAATTAGAATACTCCGAGGCGTAAGTCAAGGGAGCCCTATATCGCCAATTCTGTTCAACATTGCTGTCAACTTTATTTACGAAGAACTGTGCGATCCTAGCTATGCCCGTCAATATGGATATGAACTGTGTAACGATTATGATCCTATTTCATTGACAGGGTTTGCTGATGACAAAGCTATCACTTCCAATTCAATTGAAACAGCAATTCATTCAATCCAATTAATACAAAGTCTTCTTGAAAAAATTGGATTGAAGATTAATCCAAAGAAAAGTTCTTCTATCGCTTTGATAAATGGTACTCTTCGGTCAGATAAACTTGTTCTACTAAATGGTGATATTATCAACACTATCTCTTGCAATTAAAAAATTAAATACTTGGGATGTTCCTTCAATGAAAATATAATCTTTGATTTTGACGTGATTGACATATTCAACAAAAATTGTAACCAACTTGTTGCTTCTCCACTGTTGAAACCTGATCAGAAACTCAACATAATAAATCAGTACCTGTTTCCTTGTCTCGTCTATCCGCTTCAAGTTGTTCCACTCTCAAAGATGCCCAACACACTGTTAGAAGCTCTTGATGTTATCATAAGAAGATGTGTTAAAGCTATCGTTGGACTTCCTGCACATACAGTGAGTGCAATGTTATATGCACCTAGGAGATTGCGCGGTCTTGCCATCCTGAACTGTCAGTGAGAAGCTCACTTGCAACACTTTAGCATTGCCAAAAAACTATCAAATGTAAATGATGCAATACTACATTGTTCTTTTAACTGTCAAGAAGAAATTGATTCATGTGTAGAGATATTAAAAGTATCAGGTGATACTACAAGGTCTCTTAGAACTCAATTGAGAGAAATTTCATATAAAGATTGGACTACTGCAAATTATCAAGGTATTGGAGCAATTCATTTCTCAGAACACTCGCCAGCAAACAGTTTTGTCTTCAACAAAAACTCCCTCTCTTCATCGGAATGGACAGCTGCTGTGAAATTAAATGTCAACTATGCCAATCTCGCCGGTGTTCCAGGAGTTCCAAGTCTGAGCAAGTCCAACCTCTGTCGCAGATGCGACAGAGAGAAGGAAACACTTCCACACGTACTGGGTTCTTGCTCATACAACGAACAAATGATTACATCGCGCCACCACAATATCAAAAGAAAAATCATCGACATGCTACGAGAGAAGGATATGGATTGCTTCGAAGAGGTGTTCTGTGTAGACCATTCCGGCTCCAGACGATTTTGTGACATTGTTGCATTCCCAAAGAACCAAAAGAAAGCCTACATCCTTGACCCTACGATTAGATACGAATCAAATGACAAAGATCAAGCTGAGAAGATTGACAAGGAAAAGAAAAATATATATGAGCCGTGTATTCCTTACTTGAAAGAAAAATATCACGAAACATATCCGAATCGAGAATATGAGGTTTTAGGACTTTGGTTTGGAACAAGAGGCACTATATCAAAATTCCTGACAGACGCATTCGAGACCCTGTCACTAAACCGAAAATCTTTACAAGTGCTCAGTGAAAACATAGTAAAAAATTCCATACATATCCTCCATCACCACATATATGGAGTATAATTGAATCTGAAATTGGAATGAAGAAATTAAAAATCAAATGAATGAAATAGAAAAATCTCCAAAATTGAGAAAATTAATATCTTTTAGATTGATGGAATTCGCTGTGTATGAGCAATCTACCAAAGGTAGACAGCCCCTATTGTATGTATTATTTTAAATATACGATCAATTTGTTTCTCTCTCCATTTTCAACATGATTATTTCTTTCAATTCTATTATACTTCAGGAATATACTCATGTAAGCTTTGTGTATTATTCCCTGTAAATTTTGCTTTTCCCAATTTCAGTTAACTCCTCCTGGTGAGAAGAAAAGACAAGGTTTAGGAGATGTGCGGATAGTGACATCACCTGATGGCTCTAGACTTTACTGTTGTTCCGAATGTCAGATGGCATATCCTGATAAAACATTGCTTGAGCAGCATCTGGCTCAGCATAAGGTAAATGTTTCCTCAAATTCATATATTTTTCTTTTTTCAAAGGATTGCTGCAACAAAATAAATAATTATATAGATTTGTTTTTTTTTATGTGTTTTGTGGAATATAAAGTCATATGGGAAACATAACATGACAAACTGACACTATAACTTACTAATCCACTTAGGTAATATATACATATATTCTTTACAGTTTGGTGTGAGTGGTTTACATTATATACTACCAAAAATGTAGGTATTGATTCTATCAATAAGTATAATGTAAACTTTTTGTCAGTTATTTTGTCAGGTAATAACATCATCTGCAACATTTACAGTATAGAAGTCAAACATAAAGAACCTCTGGACCAACATTAAGGGTGGTATTTTGTTATTCAGAGACGTTTGTTTAAAGTGTCTGTGCGCATGTGCAGTCAGATGTTTCTTTAATAAATAATTGTCAAGTTCAAAGTATTCCCTATAGCAAGCTCGGGACCACCCTACAGTGAACCCTATAGGGATTACAAAATCGTTTCTACATACCAGCCTAAAAAGTCCCACTTCCAGGTGTGTCATTTTACCTGCAAAACCTTCCCGAAAACCAATAAGAATTATTATTACCCTCATCAGGTCGAGCGCCGCTTTATCTGCAACATATGTGGTGCTGGACTGAAACGCAAGGAACATCTAGACCGCCATCAGTTGTCACATTCTCAGGAGCGCCCTTTTACCTGTGGTGCTTGCCCCAAGACTTTCAAGCGGAACGAACACCTTGCCCGACACTATGTGACTCACTCGGGCGAGAAACACCAGGTAATGATAAGTTATCATGAGCCCCCTTACTAATCTATTGGATGGGTTGAGCCAACCAAAAATGTATTTAAAATTTGGTTACAGTTGTTTGTAAGGGATACCTTCCGGTGCGCTCGTGTTGACCCAGCACCTAAATGGGATGTATTGTGTCAATGCTTGCCTATCAGAGGGGAGGCATACTATGGAATGGGCAATCTAAAACACAGACCACAACTGTCTACAGTAGCTGCTGTTTCATAGCTACAAAATAAAAAAGACTGTGAAACACTCATCTGTAAATTACAAAGAAAGGTCTCCAATGTGCTTGCTTACTCTAAGCCAAAAGTAGGCAGCATACAAATCTCGACCCATCTATTAGCGATGTGGGTAGGTTGATTATTTGATATGATGTTGACAATGAAAGGGTGGGAAAAAAAATATTAATGATGATTTTAATGGCATGATCACAGATTAATGAATGAGAGAAAAGAAGATGTTGCTAATTGTGATAGTTTATTACTAAGAATATGATTGATAATGATGAGTGTTTTATGATTTTTATACAGAAAAAAAAAAATTATTATGATGACAGTTCCTGTGCTATGAGTGGAAGATATATTTTTTTAAGAACGTGAAAAGAAAAAAAAATGCATCTACTTTTTTTTTAATGGGGCTACTCGTTTTCAATCTGAAGCTTAATTTTGTTTTTTAGTTTGACCCTTCAATTATTCTTAATGTAAATCGTTGGTAATTAGAGTTCATCTATAAAGTTTAGCAGAGGTGTTATCAAAGATGTTGACCACTGTTCAAGAGGCACAGCTAGTTCAATGTTTTCTTCACAAAACTTGAGAGAAAAGGAAAAAGGAATCAAAAATCAGCACTTTTTTTAGATTTTGTTATTTTAATGTTATTCAACTGTAACATTTAGTGATTATTGCAATTTTTATGTTATTTATTTTTATTTATATTTACTTTCTAGATTTTGACTGACTGTTTTTAAGGTGAATCACCCTGTTATCTCATTATTGAATACAGAAGTAAAAAGGAAACACCCTTTTGTAATACTGAACAGTTTTCCTCTGTTCGATTTATTTTTACTTTCCAAGACTTTCTCTGCCTGTTCTAACAAAAAAAAAAACCATGATTACAGTTAATACACCTATGATTTATTTTAAGTGTTCCACACAATGATTATCCTAGTGTAAGGTGTAGATTATTTAATATTTCTTATCTCTGTCTTGAATCACCTATATTTTTTAAAGAGGCCAAAAAAAAAGAAAGGAACAATAATTTTCTCATTTACGACAGATAACCTATTCTTACCTCAAATTCAATTCTGATTTTTGATTCCCTGCTTTTCTTTTTCTCTCTTTTTCGCGATCCCTTCTCCCCCCGGGGTGACACCTGCCCCCCCTCCCCTATAGGAACGTCCCTACGCATGCGCCGCTTGTCCCAAGACGTTCAAACGCAACGAACACCTGGCCCGCCATTTTGTGACCCACTTGGGAGAGAAAAACCAGGTGAGAAGAGGACCTTCTGCCCTCGCCTGTCCCCCTGTAGTCCCGACCCTGGCGGGCGGAACCCAGTGGACGAAAATGCCATAGGTGTTTTCCCCCTCTCTCTACCTGCCCCCCTGAATCTATGATCGCCCCTGATTGTAAATTTTGTATGTATGATTTTTTTCGTTTATTTTTTACTTTTTGGTTGTGGATTTTTATTTCTTTTCAATATATCTGTTACTGTATCTTTTTGATTTTTATTTGTTTTATTTTTGGTATACCCTTATTTCTTCAATCGAGGAATTTCATTATGGACTCAATAACCCCAAAATTTATTTGATTGTGTATAAAGAACAAAGGTGTATGTTAAGTTGTTGATTGAAGTCCACCATCAGCATTTGGGCAACTAGGGCTTTGTTCTCTTACACCTTAGTTATCTTTACATTTTCAATCGCGATGCTCCCCGGCGCATAGGAAAATAGTTTCTATAATATATTCTTTTAAAAAAGAAAAACTTCGCCATTTTTTTTCTTTCTGTGGTATGTATTTTCAGCCAGCCTGCGTGGCGTAATGGTTGTGACTACTGCCCGTAGTCCAGAGTTCCCGAGTTCGACTGCTGGTTGGGGCAGACTTTTCGACGAAAATTCTGTTCCATTCAAACACGTGAGGCTAGCATTTATGGCCCTACCTAGGCTAGGTGAGGTTAATGTGGGTAGCTGGTACGATTCCCAGCGAGTGGACGGTAGAACCCCCGTCCTGATTACTTCAAATCAGGACGTAAATCAGAATTAGAATCAACTGGTCACAATAGATCTAAATAACTGTCTGGCTGGGGGGACGTTAAACAGGAGAAGACCAGATTCTCGCTACAGGACTATAAACAGAGAACAGACTAGCCTACCTTAAGAAGTTGCAGTTTCCTAAGGGTTTAATGGCTTATAAAGAAAAGTCCAAGTCCTCATGATGGTTGATCGGACATAGAAATATGTGGTTCAGTACGAGCCAAATTTGAAATAAAGTTGGCTGGAGACCATCACTCACCCTTCCAGCTGTAGCCAAGCTGGCTACAACAACAACAACAACATAGATCTAAATAGAGGTCGGCGTGATAATTGGTGCTTCTCTTGTGGAACTCCAACCAGTCTATAATAGTAATAAAAAAACGTATTTTCATCGTTTTTTGTCTATGTGCAGTATCGCTGCACCCCAAGTGGACCTATTTTAATATACAAAAGGATATATCTGGGATATTGTTGAACGTAATACTGTGGACTCACTCACATTTATTTCACATAATAAATTTCTAACTGGGCCAGCCTCCGTGGCGTAATGGTTGTGACTACTGCCCGTAGTCTAGAGATCCTGAGCTCGATCCCTGGTAGCAGCAGATTTTTCACACAGAAAATTTTATTCCCTCCGTACATGTGAGCCTGGCATTTCCGGCCCTACCCAGGCTGGGTGAGGTTAATGTGGGTAGCTGGTGCGATTCCCAGCGATTGGAGGGTAAAACCCCCGTCCTAATTCAGGACGTTAAATCAAATAGAATCGTCGGCATTAGGAATGGCATCCAACCGTAAAAAATGTGCCAAAACCAACCAACCTCAACCATGAGGTTGAACAACGTCGACCCTGCTCAAGCGGTATAAGACAGAGTAAAAGAAGAAGAAGAAAAAATCTGGTGTAAACATCACACGACTTTCCTTATCCCCAAAAAGAAGTCTAATTCCGCCACTGGTGACTCAACGGTAACAGATACTTAAAAATCAGTGCCAAATTCGTAATCAGCACCTCAAAATCATTGGATTTGATATGTCACAACCCCCATCTAGGGTGAATAATAAAAAAGTTAGTCCAAGCGGGTCCCCCCAAAATACCGGTATATTGGGGCCGGGTACCAAAAAGTTCAAGATATCAAAAAAATGATCAGAGTAAACTCCTATTATTTTTTTAATACGAGAAAATGTTGTTCTTTAACTTTTTTTGTATCTTTAACCAATTCAAAGAAGCGTTGGTTGCGGCCAATATTTGCGGCCCTGCGGCCGCATCTTGCGGCCGATTTCAACCAAAAGTTTCGTGGTTCGTCTGATGTATAAAATCAATATGCATACCGAATTTCAAGTCTCTAGCTCTTACCGTTCTCGAGATATCCTGTTTACACACACACAGAGACAGACAGACAGACAGACGCACGGACCAATGGCTGAAAACAACTTTTTTGGTATCCTGAGGCTATGATTCGTCCAGAAATGTGAAAAACTGGGTAGGTCAAATTTTCGACGAATACAATACTTTCCTTATTATAGGATAAGGAAAGTAAAAAAAAAATTCTAACTTTGATACCCATATTTTTTCAGACTAAATTAAAGGAATCATTTTTTTTTTTTTTTTTTTTTTTTTTTTTTTCATCAATTAATTACTACTTTATAAACTAGGATTCGTGGTTTGGATCCTGAACTAATGCATGAATTAAAACCTACTCATTTTGAATTAGACTCCAGACTATTTCTCTAAGAATAATGTTTTAATAAAAAAGAAACAATGTTTTAAGGGCAAGGCAGGGTTGTGTAATTGTGTATACTATGGTCTTGATTGAATCTTGTCCTAGTAGTATTGTTTATTACACGTCATTTGTTCAAAGCAAAGCTAATTTAATCTGTCATTATGAAAAAGGATCTAGTTCAATATTTTGTTATAGTTTTATTATTATTTTATTTGTAAAAAAAAAAAATCTTGAAGGTAAACAAGCACAGTCATCTTTCTGTACGAAAATAATATCAGTCCGTTTTATCAAAGTTTTATTGTTTATTGTTTGAACTTAAAGAGTGTTACATTTTGTGCATTATTCCTTTTCAAAGTATTTGTTTTTTGTTTTTTTTTTTTTTTTTTTTTTTAACTCAAATTTCCACATAGTTCAACATGAAAAACGCATCGAATTTGACATTGGAACCAAAAATCGTCAATTTTATTTCATTTTCTGGTGGGATTTTCATTTTATTTGGAACTTATTATTATTGTTAAATTCTTTATTGAAAGGACATATGTACATGTACAAACAAATAATGGTAAAAATTAAAATACAAAATTGACAATATAAGTGTAAACAAAAAAATAAGAAACAACGATAAAATATATACAGATGTGCTAACTAAAGACTTATTAGTTCTATTTAGGCAGTATAAATCTGTCCCGGTAGCTCAGTGGTAAAGGCGGCACTCTGCGAATCCAGAGATTCCAGAGGTCGTGGGTTCGAAACCCAGCCGAGACATGACAAGTTATCCTCCCGTTTGTAATTTTTACCACATAATAATATGTCTTGGGCTTACTGCTGGAATAATGGGACTTTAATAGTCCTAATCGGGCAGTATAAATAAGACGATATTATTATTATTATTATTATAAATAAAGCGGTATATATTATTTATCTTTTCTATCTTCAACAGGTGTGCACTGAATGCGGGAAAGCCTTCTACCGTCGCGATCATCTTCAGAAACATTTCCAGGGCCACCTCACGAAACGTCTCCGTATGGCTGCCATGCAGACCACCTGAGCAGACTAGTCTCCTAATACATCTTGACACCATCTCTATTATATTCCTAATACAAATCACCTGAGCAGACTAGTCTCCTAATACATCTTGACACCATCTCTATTATATTCCTAATACAAATCACCTGAGCAGACTAGTCTCCTAATACATCTTGACACTATCTCTAATATATTCCTTATACAAACCACCTGAGCAGACTAGTCTCCTAATACATCTTGACACCATCTCTATTATATTCCTAATACAAATCACCTGAGCAGACTAGTCTCCTAATACATCTTGACACCATCTCTAATATATTCCTCCTACAAATCACCTGAGCAGACTAGTCTCCTAATACATCTTGACACCATCTCTATTATATTCCTAATACAAATCACCTGAGCAGACTAGTCTCCTAATATTTCTTGACACCATCTTTATTATATTCCTAATACAAATCACCTGAGCAGACTAGTCTCCTAATATTTCTTGACACCATCTCTATTATATTCCTAATACAAATCAACTGAGCAGACTAGTATCCTAATACATCTTGACACCATCTCTAATATAATCCTAATACATACAAATCACCTGAGCAGACTAGTCTCCTAATACATCTTGACACCATCTCTATTATATTCCCAATATAAATCACCTGAGCAGACTATTCTCCTAATATTTCTTGACACCATCTCTATTATATTCCTAATACAAATCACCTGAGCAGACTAGTCGTCTTATATTTCTTGACACCATCTCCATTAAATTCATAATTTTTGGAATGATGTCTATTGTCTAAAAAAAATAATGTTTTATATATCAGGGTGTAGTTGGCCATTGATTTATAGACACTATGTCTGTTAAGCTAGCCAAATTATTCATTTTACAAAAAGTGAATCCAAAAAAGCGGGAGAAATCATTTAACACAAAAGGCAGTGTTGTCATCTCAGACATGACATCAACCTTATGTGCGGTTTTACTCTTGTCATGTGAGACATGACATCAACCTTATCTGAGGTCGAACTTTTTTTTGCGACGAGTTGTAGAAGGTTCCTTGTTTGTCATCTCACACATGCTTTTGAGTGCAAAAGGTTAAAAACACAAATCTAATTTATTTTGTAAATACAAATGTAAATACAAATTTCTCTAATGTAAGGTTTGTAATGTGTAAATAACTTAGGCTATCTCGCCTGTTGGTAAGCATAGACAAAGGTAGATAGGACAGTATTCCTAGTAAAGATTTTCATATCCCGTTTAAGTCGAGAAAAAAAATTTGTTGTTCTGTCACTGAAGTCAAGCAACGTCCAGTTAGCTTGGAACTTGGATGGGTGACCATTGAAATTGGAACCCTTGTGATGCTGGCTATTTCCGGTCCTACTCAGGCGCTAGAATACAGCTACCATCAGTATATCGTAAGATAACGTGAGAAAAATTAATTTGTTTTTCAAAATATACGCCTACGCAACGTTGGCAATAAATTTGATAGCAAAGTTTTTTTTACGTATTTAAAGTTTGAGTAGATGGCCAAATCGGAATTTTCTTAGGCACTCAGCGAGAAGTCTTTACATACCAACCTTTTTAGTGATACTGTACACTGTACAGAATAAGAAATTGTAATACTAAACTTTACATACATAGACATATGAAATTATATAATATAGCATGTTTTACTTGTAGAGCCCATTGTTTGGTACAGATCAAACCCACCGTTGTCTTAGTGAGAACCAAAAAAAATGAAAAAGGAATTTTTTTTTTTTTTCTGAATAACTTGATTCGTATTAAATTTTAGTTAGTTCATAACTTATTCAAAGTTTCGAGTTACCAAAAGATTTACAACCATTATTCTCATAGGGTTTAAGGATAATTAAAAGAAAACTTTACAATACAAGATAAAAAAGAACTGAATTGTACATCAAAATTGTTTTGTAATCCGGGGTGAAATTAATGTCCTAGGTATTCTCTGCCACTTAGTTATTGTTATTACAATTAAATTGTTTATTGTATAGAAGACAATAAAATATTGAATATAATCATCATCATATTGTAGCGTCATCATAAACGATGGTAGCCTGACAGTGGAGGAATGACCCAGCACTTCTACCATTGTCGTTACAAGGAGGCTAATAATTGACAGGGGCCCCCGAACTAAGCCAATGCTGGTCTACTCCCTGTTTATAGTCCCCCAGCCAGACTGCTGGTCTACTCCCTGTTTGTAGTCCCCATTAGTATGATGAAATTCATCAAGACTCAATAATTTGGTTTAATACAAAACGTGATTTTTACTGTTAATAGCATTGTAAGCATTAGCTCAGTGGTTAAGCACTCGCTTGCCATGCGGAAGGTCCCGGGTTCGATCCCCCGTGCCGACAAAAATTTGTATTCTCAAATATTGTTTGTAAGGTGCGTTCGTTTTGACCTGTTGACCCAGCACCTAATAGGGAAGTATTGTGTCACCTCTCGCCCATCAGAGGGGAGGCATACTACGGTATGGGCAGGCTACAACACTGACCACATGGCTACGAAATAAAAAAAGCTGTGAAACACTCATCTCTTTTTTTTTTAAGAAAAAAAAAAGCAGGGTTTCATTTATATTTACCGCATTGAGTTACTTCATAAAAATTGATTGGTTCTTATGCTTAGTTATGAATTAACTAGAAATGGATTTTATTTTATTGAGAATTATAATCTTTCACCCACCGCTATACATTTATTTTAGATTGCTGTACAGAATTTTCTCATTGTTTTAACTAAGCTAAGTTATTTTTAGGACAAATTTAATGAACGGGGGATTATGGTATTGATAAAAAAAAAAACGGTAGAATTATCTTTCTACCAGATTAACTCCTCAAATTTTAATTTTATTTCTTTTAAAGTTTTTTTAATGTCATAATAAAATTATGTTGAAAGTATGAACGGCAAATCAAAAAATCATGGAGATTTATTGTACAAAAAAATTACCTTATCATGTCCCTTTTATTAAATTTTAGTTATTTAAAGTAAATTTATATTAATAATTCCTTCATTTTATAAATTCTTTGTTTATAAATCCCTTGTTTTTACAAAAGCATGTAGTCGTACAATACACGCTTTTGTAACTAAAGTTGTAAGTGTACATATTTTTTTTGAAATCTAGTCTTTATTTTAATTTTTTTTTTTAAAATGTTTATAGTTTATTTTAATTTTTTCTCAGAAAATACTAGTCACATTTCAACGAACACCTGGTTAAATCTGTTTGTTTCTTTTTTAACTTGCTTTATACTCATTCAATACACATTGGATTTCAAGTACCGTTTTACTGATTTTTTAGGACTCAACTTTGGTTTCAATTGCGACGGAAGTTTTAACCTCCATTACCATAACCTCCCAGCTACACATAACCTCATTCCGCCTTAGTTTGCTTGTCGGAAAAGAAATCTGATAGAAATACACTTGTACCACGGCGTGCACTGATCCATTTTGAGTCTTTCTTCCATCTTGCTTAACCTAATTGATCTAATTGGATTTTTTTTATTTATTATTATGGTTCAGACCTCAGTCAGTCTGTCACTGAGTCGTGACAGACTTATCTCAAAGTGCATTCTTATTTATACGAATGTATGATTTTATTTGTGGTGAAGCACCAGGCCTCTTCACAAATTTTGTGGGTAGCGCAGCATTACCAAGAGTTTCCTTTACTTTTTGAATTCTATTACATTAATTTCTTTTTACTCTGGTAATGCCGCCACCGGTCGTTACTCATACAAGTAACTACTCTTTTTTCCTCACGAGGTAGGAGTGGACCCCGAACATCCAAGCACAGAGCAGAAAAATTCCTGCCTCGCTGGGGATCGAACCCAGGTCACCATGCGTGCAATGCCCAGCGCGCTAACTCACTCGGCAACGGTAACTACATATCTATTACCTATAAAATGGTGACCTGAATTTCAGCAGGGCAGGGATTTTTCTGCTCTGTGCTTGGATGTTCGGGGTCCATTCATTCCTCGTGAGAATTCTTCCGGTTTCTAGTATTAGAAATTTCTCGGAAGTAAAATGAGACGCTGTTTTGATGTGAGCGGTGTTGAAATTATGGGCAAAACAAGATATTGTATAATAAATGGTAAAAAGTCCTGATTCTGCGCTACCCACTAAAATTGTAACATTATAACAAAAATAAAAACATTATTTATATATTACTTTCTATTACGTATAACTGACCTCAGTAGCTTGATCGATAAGGCAGCGGACTTGTAACCTGGAGGTCTAAATTCAGCAAAAATTTAGTAAAGCTAGTTTGAGTAGTTGTGACATCACGAAAGTAATTAACACAAATATGATAACTTTCTATCATACAGGGTGAGTCTAAATCACGTGACAAATATCCTAGGGCTGATAGAACTCTTCCATTGATATCGAAAATATTCTATAGTAATTCTGTCGAAAATGCTTCATTTTTTAGAATGGCGGACAATTTCTGATTTTCCGACCCTTAGGTACTAAATGCCTGACTTTATATATATATTTTTTGCTTATTATAAGTTAAAAATATTTGCACAGTTCGAAAGATCATGAAATTTGCTTTAAGATTACAACATTTCAAAAGACCGATGATGCTAAAAAGATGCAGAACTTCCTATTTCTTCGTGAAAATTTTCCGAGAGAAAAAAAATTAAGATCACTGTGGAATATTTTCGATTGCAATCAACGATTTTTATCAAACTTAGAATTTTAGTAACGCAATTTTAATCCACCCTGTATTAGATATTGTTTTATATCTGCCGGTGCATCTCAGGCTTGTGTAAAAATCAGACCTCAATAAAGGGTTACCATTTTTATTGAAAAATCATGTAAAAAACGCATTTGATAAAAATCTTAGGTGTAGTACCCTCAACCTACTGTAGAAAACCCCAAAAAAAATTGCATTATTTTTGTGTTGATTAAAAAAAAAAAAAAAATGTAATTTTTCAAGTAGGTTTTCAAAACCAACTGTAAAAATCCAGAAACCACTTTCTTCACTCTCAGTTAAACTAATCTTTGAACATATTCCTGTTTTACGGTAAATGCCTTTGATCTATTTGTTTTAGAAAGCCATTTTTTTTTCATTTTTAGTTTGAACAAATTATTTTTATTTGACTCACTGTACATTATTCTGTTCTCATATTATTATATCAGATTCTACGCTTTAAATTCTTACAATAAAAATTTAAATGAAATATGACACAAAATTATTATTCAAAATCGAAAAATACATACTTATGTTTGGAAAATATTAACCCAAGTATTTTAGAAAGAAAGATGGTGTTTTTTTTATCTCTCTCTCTCTCTCTCTCTAAATTTATGTACAGAATTATAGATATGTATAAGGTGAGTTCTCGTGACCTATTAACCCCCAGAGACAAAACCCTGACCTACTAATTCTTTGACCTATTCAGGCCCAGAGACCAAACCTATGATCGTTCCTGAACTATCTTCAGAGACAAAACCTACTGTGGATCCTGACCTATTCATCCCCAGAGACAAAACTTATAATCGTTCGTGACCTATTATCGCTCCTGGCCTATTAACCCTCAGAGACAAAACCTATGATCGTTCCTGAACTATCTTCAGAGACAAAACCTATTGTGGATCCTGACCTCCTAATTATTTGACCTATTCATCCCCAGAGACAAAACTTATAATCGTTCGTGACCTATTATCGCTCCTGGCCTATTAACCCCCTGAGACGAAACCTATTATCATTCCTGAACTCTTAATACTCAAAACCTATTATCGTTCCTGGCTGTATGTGCCTACATCAGATGATGTTTACCATGTTAGAGATCACATCTGTGCAAACTAATCATAAGTCTTTACGAGCTGTTACCTTTTACAGTTTCAGTTGGTAGATTAGGTTCCTTCTATCACCTTTTTTTTTTTTTTTTTTTTTTTTTTTTTCGTTGTACACTAGACAAATCCTCGATTTTGCATGAATTTATAATAATAGACATTTATTTAAACTGCCGGAGTAATAATAATATCGCCCTATATGTCCCGATAGCTCAGTAGTCAAGGTGTCTCGGTCTTGTAATCCAAAGGTCGCGGGATCGAAACCCAGCAGCAGGGTTCTGACGAAAGTTTCCCATTTTTTATTTTAACCCCACAGTTATTCGTCTTGGGCTTACTGCTGGAATAATGGGACTCATTAGTCCTCAGTGGGCAGTATAAATAAGGCCATATTATTTATACGGCCCTATTAGGAATTAAGTCTGAAAATACTTAGGTCCCAATAAAAGGGACTGAAGTAGTCACCGTGGCCGAGTGATTTAGCGCGCTAGGCATAGCACGCACGGTGACCTGGGTTCGATCCCCAGCGGGGCAGGATTTTTTTCTGCTCTGTACTTGGGTGTTCGGGGTCCACTCATACCTCGTGAGGAAAAATGAGTAGCTGCTTTGATGTTAGGAGTGACCAGTGGCGGAATTATAGGCAAAAATAAGATATTGGGATATTAAAGATACAGAAAAGTCCTATAATTCGGCGCTACCCATTAAATTTGTGATATAATAACACAAAGAAACACATTATTATTATTATAAAAAGGACTGAATAATTAACAGAATAAGACTGACTAAAGAGTCTTTTTAATTGAGTGTAGATGTTTTGGTGGTCTCATTATTACATAAATATATAGTATGTGGTCAAATTCTCAAAGAAATGACGAAAATTTTATACGATATTTTAACTAAATTTAAAGAAAATAAATCTTGACGGCCAAAGCCACTTCACAACTTAGTGGCTAGAAACGATATCTTCTCAGTAGTTTTTAGCCAACAGTTCAGTTTAGAGACACGGTTTTTTTTAACAAACGTAAATGCACCTATTATCTATTGTAGGTAAGTTAAGTATTTTTTTAACACCATTTTTACAAAATATGAAATATTTCTTCCAAGTCTGATGAACAAGGCACTGAGCACATCACAGCTGCCGCATTTCCATGTTAGTAAATAGTAGTAGATACGTGACACTAGTTCACAATATACCTACATCTATTATAGATTCACAAAGTAATCCATTTAGTAAGGCGCGGAGTCCTGTTAATAGGCACTGAATACCTCCTTCTGTACCTACTGAATTTCTACAATAGCTAGTACTCGCGATAAGTACTTACTCCAAGTAGGTACCTATGCGACTTACCTTTCTACATACGTATAATATGAGAACATGTGGTAAGTAGTTACGTACCTATACAATACATACATGAATAATAGGGTATAGGTAGGTACTTATCATATCGGTCTGTGTTTTTTTTTTTTTTTTTTTTTTTTGAAGATGAGTGTTTCACAGCCTTTTTATTTCGTAGCCATGAAACAGGAGCTACTGTAGACGCGTGTGCTCTGTGTTGTAGCCTGCCCATCCCGTAGTATGCCTCCCCTCTGATGGGCGAGAAGTGACTCATTACTTCCCAATTAGGTGCTGGGTCAAGACGAGCGCACGGGAAGGTATCCCTTACAAACAAATGTAACCAAATTTTTATTACAAATTTTTGTCGGCGTGGGGGTTCGAACCCGGACCTTCCGCATGTCAAGCGAGTGCTTTACCACTGAGCTATTCGTGCGCTCTTATAGGACCTAAATCATTATGTATAGGTGAAGTACATACAAGTTCCTAACCAATCTACCTATACCTTTACACTTGGTTAAGTGTTGAGACAACGCTATTGTCAATTTTCCTTTTTTATTTGCAAAAAAAAAGTCATAGAGAATTTCCCATTCTAGTCCAGAGTTTCCATCCTCGGTTGGGGCAGACTTTTCGAAGAAAATTCTGTTCCTTCCAAACACGTGAGGCTGGCATTTCCGGCCCTTCCCAGCCTGGGTGAGGTTAATGTGGGTAACTGGTACGATTCCCAGCGAATGGAGGGTAAAACCCCCGTCGTGACTATCTATCTCAATCAAGACGTTAAAACCAAATAGAATCAACATGTCACAATAGACCTTATTAGGTCGCAGTGTTAATTGTAAGGGTTTCACTGAAAACCCTGCAGCCAGGACAGATAATAAAATCATAATAATATTATGAACACTACCACCTACGATTGACTCATCTTTTTCTATAGCGTGAGCAAAAAACATTCTTCATTTCTAATTACTGATGAACAATAAACATATTTTCCATTTTTGTTATATTGGTAATTAGTACACAGTTACCTTTTTACGTAGATAGGTAATTGGTCCAGATGAGTAAGTAGATAATATATATATACAGGGTCCGCCCAAAAACAAGGAGCCACTCAAAATATCTAGAGAACAGATTTAAATTTTGAGAAAAACTAAACCAGGTGTACCATTATATCGAGGGGAAAACCTTATCTTCTAGGTTTTAATCCCCCCGGGGGGGTCAACTTTGAAATCTTATATGGAACCACCCTACTTGTAATACATTTCTGAGAAGTAGTTGACACCCCCTGGGGCCGCTCCTGGTAGTGATGAAAAATCAAAACCTAGAAGAAAAGGTTTTCCCTCGATATAATGGTACACAAGTTATAACAATAATAATCCGTTCTCTAGATATTTCGAATGGCTCTTTTTTTTGCGGACCCTGTATATTATGTAAGTATATTGTTGGTTAGCTAATTGGTTATGACACTTGTGACTTATCCATGGATAGGTAAGTCTGGTACGTGTTCCTAATCGTTAATGGTGATATTATGTACCTAAATAATAATAATAATAATAGTCAATCTAGCAAGGGCAAAGCATAAATTAATAAAGCTAATTAAGCCCAGAACTATTTTTTTTTATTTTTTATCATTAAACTTCGCTTGACAGGTAATATGGAATACTTTTTACCTGATGCTTGTGCGCGTGTTTTCTAGAAACGTATAAACAAAATGGCATCATCTTATATGTATAACTAACGAAAGGTCCCGGATTAAAAAGAAAATGATAAAAATTGAAGAATTTAAAGACAATGCACACGACGGCGACCTCCAGAAGTGCAATGTTCCAAGAAAACTAGTGCAAAAAAAAACAAAAAAAGATAATTATTATGTACTACAATTATGTAAATATTATGTAGGTACACAATTATGTAGATATTATTCATATTATGTACTACAATTATGTAGATATTATTATGCACTACACTTATGTAACAATAATGATACATGTATGATTTTAATAGATGTATGATTTTATTTGTGGTGAAGCACAAGGCCTCTTCACATTTTTTGTGGGTAGCGCAGCATTACTAAGAGCCTCCTTCACATTTCGAATTATTCTATTACATTAATTTCTTTTTACTCTGGTAATGCCGCCACTGGTCGTTACTCATACAAGTAACTGCTCATTTTTCCTCGCGAGGTATGAGTGGACCCCGAACATCCAAGTACAGAGCAGAAAAATTCCTGCCCCGCTGGGGATCGAACCCAGGTCACCATGCGTGCAATGCCTAGTGCGCTAACTCACTCTGCCACGGTGACTACTGTTCAACTGAGAGATGTTATTCGTTCCTGCTTCATCCCTTCATTGTTTGGACGCGAAACAAATTTAGTCGAAACGGAGCTATTTCATCTTCCCGCACGATTTGGTGGACTTGGGATATCTGATCCAGTAGACACAGAACAGAAATCGCACCAAGTATCAATTGCGTCTAATATTAAAGTGATACATTCAATCAGAACAGGTGAAAACCTCAATATCACTGAACACAACGAGTGTGTACACAACAAGCTGAAAGAACAGAAGATATTCCGTGAATCTGATAAAGAGGAAAAAAGCAATGTCATCATTTCTTCATTGCCACCAAAACTCAAGCGTACACTGAACCGCATCAAAAACAGTAACTGTTCACAATGGTTGACTGTAATACCCACTTCAAATGACCACTTCGACTTGTCTCCCAACCAATTTAGAGATGCTTTGGCGATGCGATATGGGCATGAACTTCACGGATTGCCAGCTAGTTGCGATGGTTGTGGTCAGGATATGTCCCTCACTCATGTCTTGAATTGTAAGAAAGGAGGTCTTGTCAAGCATGGGCACGACAACCTGAGAGATGAGTGCGTCATGTTAGCCAGTCTTGCTTGGAATGGAGTGACTACAGAACCGATTGTTCAAGAATCAAGTAGCGACCATGGGATGTTGATAGCTGATTTTAAAATCAATGGTGTTTGGGAGTCTGGGAAGTCTGCGTTTTTCGACAACCGCATCGTCAATGCCGACGCACCTTCCTATGAATCTCAAACATGGTCTTCTCTATCCAAATCACATGCCCAGGAGAAACACAGAAAATATGACAGAGCTGTGGAAGATATCAGAGGGTCATTTAGTCCATTAGTATGTTCATGTGATGGAGCTCTGCATACAGAATTTGACATGTTCGCAAAAAGATTGGCAAATACACTAGCAGTAAAGTGGAAAAAAGCATACTCGCAAGTTGTTGGTTGGATCAAAACGAAAATTCAATTTGCAATAATTCGCGCGGTATCTTTGAGGCTTCGTGGATCAAGATACCACCCACGCAGCTATGGTTCAATAGAAGATGGAGCAGGAATACCCTTTTAAAAATATTGTTACATGTTTTAATAATTTTAGTAATGTTTTAAAAATAAATATATTAATTTGTTAATTAAAGTCCATTGATACGGTGACTACTGTAATAATAATGATAATAACACTCTTTAGTGGAGGGTAACAACCAGGCGAAGTTAATACATACTCAAAGCATTTTCTACCACCTAACCCTTAGAGTATTATTATTATGTGGTCACAAACTCAAATTAATGAGGAAAATTCATGCACTGAGTGGGATTCGAACCAACAGATCCCTACGCTACCTGGATTACCAGACTGGCGCGTTAACCACTTGGCTACCAGTCCATGTGTGCAGATATGTAGGCCGAAAGAAAATATAGCAAATATAAACTTGAACGCTTGTCATCAAACATAAGAAAGTGAATCCCTAGTCAAGGGGAGAAGATACCAAAACCTGGGCTATTGTCATGCATGAAAGATTAGAAATTGAGGCACATTGAAGGGACGTTAAGTGTTGGTTATACTTACACTAAGGTATGAAGATAAGGTACCCAATGCTTTATTTAGTCTACTTTTAGGGCGAAATTAATAGACAAATTCTATAACTCAAGTCATTGCTAAGCGTCGGTTTTCCTATCTTACACAGTACGCAATCCGTGATTTAGCGCCACACAAGTATTACAAAAACCTCTATTAAATTCCGCCCTTATGATGCAAAATTCCTGTCTAATTTAAGTAGGACAGAACTGATGTATTCAACGTGATATGAAAAAGGACGTTAAGAAAATGTTTGGCGCGGCAAAACTTCACTAGCTCAATTGTCCTCACGAGGCTAGACCGACATGCAAAGGACAGAGCGAAAAAATTCCGACTACGCCGGGATTAGAACCCGGGTCACCTGGAGTGCAAGTAGAGCATGCCACCACTAGACGAAAGTGACTAATAACTGAAATAGTGAAACCGGGGTCAAGTGGCAGAGAATGCCTAAGGCATTAACTTCGCCCCGGATTATAAAACAATTGTAATTAAAAATTAATATTGATCTTTATTATTATTTTTTTTGTATATACTTCTAAGTTTTTTTTTTAATTTTATTGTTATTAATTCTTTGTTGATGATTGTTTTGTAAGAATAAATAAAGTGTCAATAAATAAAATATAAAATAATAAGGCGATGTTACTATTATATCCACAACATTTTATTTCAATTTGTGTTGGTCACAAAATTCACAATATTATTACTCAAACGAATGGCTCAGTGCTTGGATACTCCTCTACCATGCGGAAGGTCCCGGGCTCGAACCTCCGAGCCGACAAAATTGTGTATTCAAATTACAGTTGTTTGTAAGGTTACAGTTGTTTGTAAGTTATTCCTTCCGGTGAGCTCTGGTTGACCCAGCACCTAAACGGGAAGTATTGTGTCACTTCTCGCCCAGGAGCTCCTGTTTCATGGCTACGAAGTAAAAAAGGCTTTAATAAAAATAAAATGAAAAAAACCCGCCCTATCCATGGTTGAAACTCGAGCCACTCCAAGCTAGTGAGGTCGGTTCGCATACACTAGACAATCATAATAATAATACTCTTTAGTGGAAGATAACCACCATGCGAGGTTAATGCTCAAAACATTTTCTACCACCTAACCCTCAGAGTCTTATTATTATGTGGTCACAAGCTCAAATTAATGAGGAAAAATTCGTTCACTGGGTGGGATTCGAACCAACGGATCCCTACGCTACCTGGATTACCAGACTAGCGCGTTAACCACTTGACTACCAGTGGTTTGTAACCACATAATAATAAGACTCTGAGGGTTAGGTGGTAGAAAATGTAGTGAGTTTTTTTCGGTTTGCATACACTATACAATCATAATAATATACTCTATAATAAAATCTACATTTATGTAAAATATGCTCCATGTCGCTTTGTTAAACAAGTACCTACTCGTATATGGACTTGTGGAACATATGTTACCATATAGTTTTTCAGTCGTGATAGTAAACAGTCGTTTATGTCATGTACCTACCTACGTATTTATCTGGTAAGCCGACAGTAGTTGTTGTATGCAAAACCGAATAGATCCTAGTTGGTGGCGGTTCTAAAAAATACAATACCTCTGTGTCTTCTAGTATTATTCGAGTTTTCTAATAGTATTACCTATTTGGTTTGTAAATTCGTTTTCCATAGGCTATACTAGGACGTCTGATTTTGAAGTATTTTTTTTTTATTTTTTAATATGATTACTCGTATATTAAGAACACTTGTGGTAAACATGAAATTTCTTAAGAAAGAATTGTTTTAAAATTAGGTAATTCTTCAAAGATATTTTACAAAAAAAAATTCAAACTGTCAATTTTCGTTTGTTTTTTGGGGTTTAATTGGTGAGTGAAAATTGGGTTCAGATTTTTTTCTACAACCTACATAAATATTAATTTTAACTGCAAGGAATAAGAAAAATTAAGAAATTTAATACAAGTACCTATTCATTTTCTTTTCTTTTTGAAATTCTCCCTAAAGCTTTTCTAAAAAAAAACTCTCATTACATAGGAGGACCATGAAAGTAAAACAAAGAATGGTCTTTGTTTTACTTATAAAAAAGTAAAATAAATTAATTTTCTTTTCACATTAAAAGTTATCTCTATAGCTAAGGCTTGGTAAAATAACCTAAGGCTTTTCAAAAAAAAAAAAAAA
>JAMCCL010000209.1:0-54628 GCA_024516035.1 Bactericera cockerelli
AATTTTAGTGGGTAGCACAGAATCATAGGACTTTACCACTTTAATTTACAACATCTTGTATTATTTTTTTTTTTTTGCCTAAGATTCTGCCACTGGTCGCTGCTTCACATTAAAGCAGCTACTCATTTTTCCTCACGAGGTATGAGTGGACCCCGAACATCCAAGTACAGAGCAGAAAAAATCCTCCCCCGCGGGGAATCGAACCCAGGTCACCATGTGTGCAATGCCTAGCGCGCTAACTCGCTCTGCCACAGTGACTACTGATTTTTTTTTACTTGTCACAACTAGAGTTGTAGTTGATTTTTTTTACTTGTCCACAACTCATTTCATTGTCAACCTGAAAAGGGGTTCTTCATTGGGTCTAGGGCCAAAGGCATTTAAACTAGTGGTCAATTCTGAGAAAACTGCTATTTGCATTTTTTTTGGTCCCTTTTTTTTCTTGAATACAATGAGAGAATGATATTGTAAAATTTAAAATAGTCAGAAAGCCAGCCAAATTGTTTCTTTTAAACACTCGTTAGCCAGCGTCAATGGCATGTTGAATACACCGGTTCCCTTCAGAACACCGAAGTTAAGCGACATCCAGCGAGGTTAAGACTTGGATGGGTGACCATTTAAATTCTAATTCTCGTGACGCTGGCTTTTCCCGGCCCCACTCAGGCTGGGTGAGGTCAATGTGAGTAGCAGGTTTGTGAGTTTCCTGCGAATGGAGGGTAAAACCCCCGTCGTGATATGACCATGGCAGTTGAAAGCAACGTTAAACCCCACTTAAAAAAAAAAAAAAAAACACTCGTTAAGATGAATCCTAATACATTAAAATGTTAATTAGAATCCCACCTACCAGGTTAAGAACGGCACGAGAACTTATTTTTCTCTTTTTCACCTAAATTAGTTTACCCTGTATTGCCTAAAATAATTGAACAAGATAATTTTTTTTTTAATTTTTTTTTTTTATATTCTAAGAAAATGTTCTCTAACTTTTTTTGTATCTTTAACCAATCAAAAGGAGTGGACCTTGCGGCCGTTACCGTTCTCGAGATATCTTGTTCACACACACACACACACACACGGACCATTGCTTGAAAACTTTTTTGGTATCTGAAAAAATGAGTAGGTCAAATTTTGACAAATATAATACTTTCTTTATTATAGAATAAGGAAAGTCAAAACGTCCACCGGTACCCAATCCTCCATGATTGATGTTTATTTTTTCATCTTTATAATTAGTACAGTCTGAGCAGTCATCCCAACAAAGCATGTTACATCTTGAGGTTCAAAGAAATGACAATCATGTTGGACTGTGGACTCTGTGCTCTTCCACTGATGCATTTTCTTCCTCTATCAACTGTTCCCACGGCCAAGTTCAGTAATCTGCCATCTTGGATACCAAGAGAATGCACTGAAGCAAACCTAGAAGGGGTAATTATTGAACTTTTTATCAATATTAAATATCAATCCTAATACATATACAGGGTCCGCCAAAAAATGAGCCACTCAAAAAGATTTTGAGAAATTTCAAGAGTAATGATTTTTTTTATCATTACCAGGGGCTGCGTACTGATGGGTTAATTTCATTGTCAAAATAATGAATTATTTGTAAATATCTCGTGAAACACAAGAGATATCGATATACAGGGTGGGGCAAAAGTCTGGAAACCCCTGAATAACTTTCGAATGGCTTCTTCGGTAAAATTAAAATTTTGTACGGTAAACCGGGCTAATAAGACCTTCTTTTAGAGTGGGGTCGATTTTAGTTACCGGTCCCCATGTCGGGGCCGGGGGGGCCAACTTCATTTTTTTAAATACGAACCCCCACCTTGCGATACATTTTTGGAAAGGTCTTTAAATAAGAAATACATTGGTGCAAATTTAATTTTTTTAATATTAATTGTTTGCAAATGGCGTCCAACTTTGTGTATGCAGTAAAGTCTGAAAACCCCTGAATATCTTTTGAAAGGGCTTTCTCAGTAAATTTAAAATTGTACACGGTAAGTCGGGGTAATTAGACCTTTCCAAAAATGTATCGCAAGGTGGGGTTTTGTATTTAAAAAAATGAAGTTGGCCTCCCTGGCCCCGACAATCCCGACATGGGGGCCGGTAAAAAAAAAAATCGGTCCCATTCTAATATAAGGTCTAATTACCAAGGATTACCGTACACAATTTTAAATTTACTGAGAAAGCCATTTCGAAAGATATTCAGGGTTTCCAGACTTTACTGCATACAGAAAGTTGGACGCCATTTGCAAACAGTTAATATTAAAAAATAAAATTTGCACCAATGTATTTCTTATTTAAAGACCTTTTCAAAAATGTATCGCAAGGTGGGGGTTCGTATTTAAAAAAATGAAGTTGGCCCCCCTGGCCCCGACATGGGGGCCGGTAACAAAAATCGACCCGACTCTAAAAGAAGGTCTTATTAGCCCGGTTTACCGTACAAAATTTTAATTTTACCGAAGAAGCCATTCGAAAGTTATTCAGGGGTTTCCAGACTTTTGCCCCACCCTGTATTTTTGGAACAAGATCTATTTTTTTATACTATTTTTGCTATTTGATATGTCACACTTGGGCCTTTTATTCTTTTTTATGAGAAGTGTAACAACACCCTGTATAATCGCAAATCAGAAAAAAAACATGTGATTATTTTAGAATGTGTTCAATTCGATGGGGAATCAAAAACTAGCATTAAAAATCGAAAACTAGCATTAAAAATCAAAAACCAGCATTAAAATCTTATAAAATCTTTTGGTTTTGTTCCTACTGTCACCGAATGTACAAGGCAAAATAGTATATATTGATAATATTTTCATCAATTTTTCAAATAATAATTTTAAAACTATTGTATCTGATCCGGGCTTCTCTGATCATTCATACCAGTTACTAACTATACCTAAGTCAGGGCATTCGAAACCTGGGAAGGGCAAGAATATAATTAACTTCAGACCGATCACTCAAGCTGGTAAAAATATTTTTTATAATATTGTATTAAACTTAGACCTGAGTTTCATTGATAGGCGAGACTTGGACATTAACACTAAGTTTAACATTTTTCAAACCAATATTTCTGATGCAGCAAGTATTGCTTTTCCTCTTAAAACGAAAACTGTTACTGATGAAAAGAAGCCTAATTTTAAATTCTCAGATGAATTAAAAAACATGCGCTCTGAATTAAAATACTTAACTGAACTTCATTCTTGTAACCCGAGTGAATACTTAGCTCAAAGAAAGGCAAATTTACGTTCACTATATCGTAAAAAAATTGAAGCTGCAAAAAAACAAGCAAATGATAATCGTGTTCTTAATTCCTCTAACCCTAGTAAAACCATGTGGGATATAATTAAAAATCACCAAGCCAAACATGATAGTAATAATATTACTTCTCTCTCGATTACAGCAGACAACTTCAATGATAATTTCTGTGATGGGCCCCTAAACATTGTTAACAATCTGCCTCCCGCCCCTGAGTGTCCTGGTGTCCTTGTCTCGAATTTCAATGTCTCTCATGTTGATGAAGAATTTTATTTTCTACCTGCCTCACAGGATACCCTGTACAATATCATTTCTTCTCTAACTAAAAAAAAGGGTAGGGACAAATACGGGTTAAATTTGGATTTAATCTCAAACATTCAAGATATAATTATAACTGCACTTATGAAATTAATCAACTTGTGTCTCGCTGAGGGTACATTCCCTGATTGTCTTAAAATCGGTCTCATTCATCCGATTTATAAAAGAGGTGATATAAATGACCCCTCAAATTATAGGCCTATTTCTATCCTACCAGTCATCAGCAAAATATTTGAAAAATTTCTGTCCGACCAAATTTGTTCTTACTTTAACTATTTCAAACTCTTCTCTCCTAATCAGTTTGGTTTCAGAAAATCTCTTTCAACAACTGATGCCATTGACTTTTTCAATAAATTTATATCGCAAACATACGATGAAAAGTTATATTTACATGCAACCCTATGCGATCTTTCACGTGCTTTTGAATGTTTAAACCATTCGATCTTATTAGAAAAGCTCAAGCATTATAAATTTAATAATCTCAGTATTAATCTAATGTCATCTTATTTGGAGAGAAGGTGTCAACAAGTTCAGTTAGGGAACACTGTCTCAAACATAAAAATAGTATCCACGGGCGTGCCGACCGGTTCCATCTTGGGGCCCCTCCTCTTCTTGTTGTACATCAATGATCTTCCTGTTAACCTGCCCCAGTCGGCTAATGAAATGATTTTTGCTGATGACTCCACCCTTTTCGTACAAAGTACAAATGAGAACTCATTACTGGCCAAAAGTAGGGAAACTCTACAGCGGGCACAGGACTGGTTTAATAGTAATAGGTTGCATTTAAATCGCACAAAGACACAGGAAATTGTTTTTAGTTTACGTCGAATAAACTTCCCTTTAAACCCTCCTAGTGTAAAACTTTTAGGATTTTTTATTGATCCCCAGCTAAAGTGGCATGCCCACATTGATCATGTCGCGGGCAAGTTAAATAGTCGATTGTTTTTACTTCACCAATTAAAAAATCAAGTTTCTCCCACTGTATTGAAAAATGCATATTATGGTTTATTTCATTCCTTACTATCATACGGATTGCTTCTCTGGGGCCATACCACTTACAGCCAAAAATTATTCATTCTACAGAAAAAAGCAATCCGTATTCTGGGTAGACTGCCATATAATGAACATGCCAAACCAACTTTTATAAGAATGGAAATTTTAACACTCCCATGCATGTTCATTATACAGTGTCTAACCCATTTAAAGAAGCATAGGGACCAATATACTTCATTTGAACATGTCCACTCTCATAATACGAGGCATAGAAATAACTTAGTCATTAATAATCATCGTGTTAATGCAGCTCGAAATGGTCCCAATTATCATGCTATTATATTGTTCAACAAATTGCCCCCACATATCAGGGACTTGCCACTAAAGTTATTTAAAACATGTATCACTAATTTTCTTAAAAAGCAGGCTTTTTATTCCTTAGAAGAATTTTTGAGTTGCAGCTTGAGTGATATGGTCTAACTCACAATTTACTTAGTTTGTTACTTCTTAAATTCTATTATGTCTTTTTCTTCCTCTACCCCATTTCTGTATCTGTATTTGACTTGTGTAAACAAATTTGTAAATTTGATGTACACCAATAAATAAAAATAAATAATAAAAAATAAAAAAAAATCGAAAACTAGCATTAAAATATCCTACTTAGGTCCCCTGTATATTTATAAACATTTTTATATAGGTATATAAATTTTCGTAACTCGCTGCTTTTTATCAACAGGAGTTAAAAGAATGCTGTGGAAAAGTGTTTGTAGACTCAGCTCCAGAATTTCAGCCTCCACTCTCACAACTTGTAGATTTCTCTGAAGTTAACATGATTCTCATTTCGAACTATTTATCCATGCTTGGTCTACCTTTCATCACAGAAGGCACTGGATTTGAGGGAGTTGTATACGCAACAGAACCCACACTTCAGATTGGAAAGTAAGAACACACTTGCTATCTTATATTATAAAATGATTCGTTTGTGTGTATTTATACAGGGTGTCCCACGAACAGATGCATATAGTTTAAGGGTAGGTTCAGCCCACCGTGGACTATCATAAAAGCTTATGTTGCAGTGGGGCATTTTGCTTTGTTATGGAGTTATGGCCAAATCCCTGTTTTTCCAACAGGTCTAGAAGTCACTTGGATTGATGTACGTTTTTAAAGAAATGATAGCCAGTAGGTAAGTTTTGACTTCATGTATGGATAGTCATGCATATTTTTAGGTCAAATTTTCGACGAATACAATATTTTCCTTATTATAGGATAAGGAAGGTAAAAAAAAACAGAAATTATCAATCATAAGCTCAATTTTTTCCGAAAATTTGTTTTTTTTTTGTTTTTTCGTGAATATGTGTCGACTGCAAGTTATAAATGAAAATTTTCTGTGTAAAAATTGTACCTACTACTGACCAACTACATATATCAATCAAATCAAATAGTTAGATTAACAAGGCGATTGATTTGTAATCTTTAGTTACAAAGTTACTGAATTTGTAACCAAAAGTTACGAGGGGTGGCCTCGTAACTTTTGTTTCTGGAAAGGTGGCCACCTTTCCAGAAACATACCTACCGTATTCATTTTGCAATTGTTTTAATGACAGATTATTTCATCCATTAATGTAAGTCATATTGTCAATAAATAAAAATAATAATTTCAGATTCTACTTGGAGGAACTAGTTCAGTATATTGAGAAAACTCCAAAACTATCCCCTGCGTCGCTTTGGAAAGACATAGCACATCTCATGTCAAGCCCATTTCCTGAAGGTATAAAACCCAGAAGCTGGAGGCAGCTGTACAACTTGCAGTCGGTGTATGCTAGCCTAGCCAGAGTCCAGATGGTTGGATATGATGAGAAGTTGGTGGGTGTGTTTAAATATTATTTTAAAGTCTGCAGATAAATAAATGATATTTGAAGTGAGACTCAATACTTATTATCCTGTCGAAAAAGTTATTAAAACTGAGTATCATGGTGATAGCAAAAAATTGACATATACAGGGTCTCCCACCAAAGTTGGACACCTCAAATTACTCGGCCCCTGATGGAGTGTTTGAGAGAAAAAAATCTAAGGGTACATGTCCTAATTATGCGGTTTTAGTCCTGAATTTTTTTGTATACAGTGTGGTTCAAAAGTCAGAAATTGAGGTGTAAACTTTCGTTTTTTAAATGGGTCGACCTGAATTTTATTTGATAATTTTACTTCTAAATAGTTTTTGAGTACTTTTTTGAATTAAATTTTACATACAGGGCGGTTTTTTTCGGAGTATTTCTTACATATTTAGTCTTTCTGTTCAACTTTACGTCTCTTTGACTGCCCACATACATGGTGTTCCAAAAAAACATATGTCTCACCCTGTACAACACTTTAGTTTTCTTTTTCGATATGACTAACAAAATTACAGATTAATAATTCTTGCCTAATTTCTCACATTTTCCGTTAGTCATATCGAAAAACAAAGCTAAAGTGTTGTACAGGGTGAGACATAATTTTTTTTCAACACCCTGTATGTGGACAGTTGAAGAGACGTAAATTTAAACAGAAAGACCGAATATGCAAGAAAAACTTCGATTTTTAGTGAAATTAAAAGTTATGGTGTTTTAACTAATATTGTCGCATGAAACACCCTGTAGATTTTCTCTTAAACTATCATGTGGGTACGCGAAGTTGTATAAAATTCATCAAAGACTTCGAATCGGGGCAGAAGAACAAGTAAAAATCTCGAATTTCAAAGCCATTTTCAATTTGGTGCCCACACTAAATAATTTTAAAATCTTAATATATAAATGTCAAAGTCACTGACTGACTGACCACTGACTGATCATCGCTCTACAGCCCAAACCCTAAGTCCTAGGAAGCTGAAATTTGGTAGGTAGCTTTGTCTTATAGTCTAGATGTGCAATAAGACGGGATTTTTCGATATTCCCACTACAACACCTGTCATTGGCGAAAAGGATTTTTTGCTTTCACGGCCATGCCTCGGCCCGCAAAGCGGGCGACAGCCCGCTAGTTTGAAATAAAAAGTAGGTAGGCGTACACACAAAATTGAAAATGGCTTTTTAAATCCGTTTTTCTTTCAGATATGGACTGCCCGTTTAAATTTAGACAATTTCGAGTACCCATATGATGGTTTAAGAAAATATCTACAGGGTGGTCCATGCAACAATATTAGTTAAAACACCACACCTTTTGAATATCACTAAAAATCGATTTTTGTCTTTCATATTCAGTCTTTTTGTTCAATTTTACATCTCTTTGACTGCCCACATACAGGGTGTTGCAAAAAGAATTATGTCTCATCCTGTACAACACTTTAATTTTGTTTTTCGATATGTACAACGAAAAATATGTAAAATTAGGCGAGGATTATGAATCTGTAATATTTTTTTTTTTTTAAAGTCATTATTTTACTTATGAAATTTTACATTATTTTATACCCTGTATAATTTTTTTGCTGTCCATTGTAAATGCGTGTTTTGATTACACAAACTCTATTTATTCTTGTTATCAACAAAAATTAAACGTAATCGAGTTATTCGAGATTTAGAAAAAAATTGGTAAAACCACCCTGTATGTAATATTTTAGTTTAAAAAAGTACTCAGGAACCATTTAAAAGTAAAATTATCAAATAAAATTCAGGTTGACCTATTTAAAAATCTCACCCAGTCTCATAAAGTCTCACCCAGGGCTGGGTTTTCTCGAAAACGACTCAAAATAACAAAAAACTCCAAACCCCGTATCCTTCATTTTTAGAAGGATTAATTTTCAGCAATTTTTTTTGCCTACAAGGCCCCAGTCAGGCTGGGCATAGACCAATTTTAAAATCTTAAATGGAATGGTACATCGTGTGGCATATTGTTTTAAAGATCTCATTGAGAGTAGTTCATTGCAACAAATTTCAGTGATCTCCGTTTTGAAGTTTTTTGATTATTTGAGTCTTTTTCGAAAAACCCAGGCTTGGGAGATACTTTATGGAAGCCCTGTATACAATTATATGGAATATTTACAAAATAAACTCATCTGCCACTTCTGCAATTCTCATATTATTAATATACAATATGTTACAATAAATCCTAGTCTCATATTATTGTTATTATTATAATTTTTTTTTTATATAGAAATTCCTAATTTCGCCAGGAACAACTAGTTTTTCCAGAAGAATTAAAATTCAAACAGAAACATCTACAAGTTCTTAAGTGCTCTAGAAACAATTAGAAGTTCTTAGGAAATTCTAATTCTCCTAGGAACTTCAAGAAGTTACTGAAATTAAAACAGAAAGTTCCTGTAAAGTAAAACAATGCCAATAAATGTTCTTATTTAGTACATAATATAAAATTATTAAATATGAAATAAAAATTTAAAACCGATGTAAAAAATTGAAAATCAATCATCGCAAATAAAAATACCTAGAAGTTCCTAGGAATTTCTAGATGTTCCTGATTTGAATTTTCAACTCTTCAGGAAAAACGAGTCAGAAAAGGAGGTTACGTATAAAAAAAAATGAACTCTTAGCCCCGAGATGGGGGCCGGCCTAAAAATTTGACCATAGTTGAAAAGAAGATTATGTTGCTCAGGTTCACCGTGCAAAATTTCGAAATTACTCAGAAATCCCTTTCAAAGATATTCAGGGGTTTCCAGATTTTTGCCCCACCCTGTATACTTTCCAACTAATAAAGGAAACCCCATTATGTTTCCATTTGTTTATTTTTTTAAAAAATACTTTTTTTCAGGATGTGTTTGGATCGTTACGAGTGACTCCTATAAGTTCAGGATATTGTTTGGGCAGTAGTAACTGGATTATCAATTCAGATCACGAGAAAATTGCCTACGTAAGCGGCTCCTCGACACTGACTACTCATCCTAGGTAAGAATCTTTCGTGATCTTTTGTTTGGGGGTACCGAAAATATTTCTATCGTCAGTAGTTCTCGAGATATTTGAATGTCTCGTTTATAATAGGACACCCTGTATATTGAACTAGATCTATGAAATTTAAAGGCCGTACCTACAGCCTTTCTGTTCCATTTACTATAAACAATTCGCTTTAATATAGCCATTTTTATAGTAAGAGCTTCATAACATAGGGATTACGTCGTATAATAATACTCGTACATATTGTTTTGAAGTTTATATAGGTTAAACTTACCTAATACTCTTCAACTAGATCCTTACTTCATCCATGGAGCTCTTCGTCAGTTTTTCGTTAGCATAAAAAAACGACCCAGGGGCAACTACGAGCTGACTACACATATGTACGAGGTGACCAGTGACCATATCCTCCCAAGGACAATAATATTTTTGGGTTTCATATTGGTACCTAGACGCAACTTTTCCACAGCGGCCCCATATCAAAATTCGTCAAAAATGGCCCACCCTATTATACAACTTGACAATAGACCAAATTGATCAAATATTTTCAAATTTATATTATTTTGTTTACAGACCAATGGATCAACAAGCGTTGAAGAATGCCAACGTTTTATTGCTGTCTGGTCTAACTCAGACTCCAAGTTCTAACCCTGATGCTATGCTAGGGGAATTGTGTGTGACCGTAGTAGGAACATTACGAGCCAATGGTAAGTGAAGAGCATATTAAAAAAATTCAAAGGTAATATGGAATACATAAATAAAAAGCAGACCAATGAAACTAAATATGGTCTATCATTGTAAGATCTCCAGAATTCTCGGAGGAACAAAATAAGTACATAGTTATTTACATATGGTTGTGTTAATTATAGATCTTAAAGGATAAGAAAGAAATTTGGATCCCTAATATTTGAAGAAGAAAAAAAAATTGCTTCAGTGAAGCAAATTAAAAGTTTTAAATTCCTATCAACCCAACTAATGCGAACCTAATATACAGGGTGTCCATTTTAAGGGTAGGTTCAGCGCCCCATGGACTATCATATTAGCTGAATGGCATTTTGCTTCGTTAAAGAGTTATGGCGAAATCCCTGTTTTTCTCACAGGCCACTTGGATCGATGGTCGTTTTTTTTTAAGAAATCATGGTCAGTAAATAAGTTGTTACTTCATGTATGGATACTTGAATAGTCATCCATATTTCCCGTATCGTAAAAGTGCTCACAATTCAAGGAAGGGAAAAAGTTTTTCGAATTTTCGAGAAAAAGTTGAACTTATGTATTTGAAGGGAAATACGAGTACACCTGAAGTGATGATATTTTTCGGTTCCAAGTGCGGTTAGCTATTAGAAAAGGTGGGTTTTTAGTGGGTGGAAATCCCACACCCCGGGTAAGGGATATATAAGGGGAAAAAAGGATATTTTTTTCTTTCTTCGATTATTAAGTGACTAGTTATCCATTTTATAATGTCAAGAACCTCTATGTCAAATAAATGAACACTGTTCTTAATATAATAATAAAAAAATATAGATTTCACTGTGAAATTGGTAAATGTATTAATTTATTGTTCACAGGTAGTGTTCTGATACCCTGCTATCCATCCGGTGTTATTTACGACTTGTTTGAGTGTCTGTCGTCCCACCTAGACAACTCATCACTCACTCAAATACCCATGTTCTTTATTTCACCTGTAGCTGACATATCCTTAGCCTATTCGAATATATTGGCGGAGTGGTAAGTTGGTATCTTATTTACAACACATTAACTAACCCCATTGACCCATGTTAGCTTACAATGTGAGCTTCTGTTGATTATTTAATTCAATCAATAAATGTATTATATTAAAAGAGGGTGTAGAGTGCGACAGAAGCGACGCTGATATGTAATTCTTTCGGAAAGTAATCATATAAAAGTCCTAAAGTCTAGGATGTGAAACGGAGGGAAGGGGCGAAAATGTTCTCCCATATCTTGAGAATAGTACATTTTTCTTCCGTTAAATTTCTAATATTAGAAATCGGAAGTATTGTGTTTGTTTTTGTAAAAACTAATATTTTTTTGCTCCGATTTCATTTTTTTCATATTTGTGGACGTTTCAAAACCTCCTGAGCAACTTTGGTTTTGTGTCGGTCTATTAAATAACGGTCCTTGGAACTCCCAAATCTTAGAAACTACTGAACGGATTTTGACGTAATTTTGTACACATACAGGATCCGCCAAATAAAAGGAGCCACTCGAAATATCTAGAGAACGGATTAAAATTTTAAAAAATGCTAAAACATGTGTATCATTATATCGAGGGGTAAACCTTTTCTACTACCTAATAGGTTTTGATTTTTTATCATTACCAGGGACCGAAACAAGGGAATCAACTTTGGAATCTTAAATGGTACCATCCTATTTGTAATACATTTCTGAAAAGTAGTTGACATTAAAAGTATTTTAAGACAAAATTGAGATATTTAATCAGTCTTTTTTTAAAGAAAGTTAATTGTATTTTTATAAAAAATGTTAAGCATGTGCCTTTCCACATAAAATAATTAAGTCAGTTTCATTCATATATTAAATCAGTTAAATCATTTTCCTACCTTTTTGATACCATAAGCTTTTCCAGGGGATGTGTCAAGGGGTCATCTTTTTTAAAATTGTATAAAAACTATTCTTTTTTTAGTATAATTTCTACTAAATAAATACACTGAGTGTTGTTGTTTGATCTAAATTTAAGGTACCCTTGAAAACAGAGCCGAATACTAGGACTGCACGCGTGTTTTAGAATTTTTCACATGAATTTGAAGTAAATCCGGACTCCTCCCAATCCTATCCCTAGATATGCCAGTATTTGAATAAGCTCATTTAAAACAAGTCCGCCGCTTTATCGATCAAGCTATGTACTGAGGTCGGTAACCAGTTTATTTACTGTGCTATCATATATTTTTTTCTTCATCTTTAATATGTCGTTATTATTTGTAGAGAGTATAGGTACATGTAGAAATTTAAAAAAATGTAAAAGTAGAAAATTCATTGCTAATTAAAAAAAAAATATTTTTTTCTCTCAAACTTGACCAGGTTATCCGATTGTAAGCAGAGCAAAGTTTATCTTCCTGAGGAACCATTCCCTCATGCTCACCTGATCAAGACTGGACGGCTCAAACACTTTAAATCAATCCATGACGACGCTTTTAATGCAGAGTTTCGCCAGCCCTGTATTGTGTTCTGCGGGCATCCTAGCCTGCGGTTTGGTGACTCAGTTCACTTTGTACAGCTTTGGGGTTCGAACCCTTTGCACACGATAATATTCACAGGTAACTTGAAACAATCCCAATAATTTCTTGGGCACGGCGAGGCATGTTCGTAATCATCCTGAAAATTAAGACTTCGTTTTTTGTTGGCCAATCTCATTGGTATTTTTCTTTGGTATTCTTACGTCATCGTATTCTCATGCCAAGCATACCTTAACTTTAGTATAGCATTAGATTTAGATATACTTCATTAGATTGAGATTTATAATATTAAAATAGGATAGAATAATTACAATTTCATTAGCTAGGGAACCAATTTAATGTATTAGTTAGAAAAGGATCTTTTTTATTCCGTTTATTGTATAGTAATATTAAAAAAAAAATAATAGATATTTTTTGGTCGTCTTGATCGGTCGAAAAATGAGCCAACTGCGTAAATAGCTCATTATTCAACCCGACGACGTTGTCAAGCTTTCTGTCATATGTTCGTTCGGAGAGCCAGGGGCTCTTGAAGCAGCATATTTTTGTGACCCCGTAACTGTCAAAAACACGATTTAAAAAAAAAATGCGGATAGCTCGTTTTTTCAGCAAGGCCTTAATTTTTCCTGAATGTTTTCGATTCTTTCTCTGTTTATTTGGGTTTGAAGACACCACACAATAGAGGCGTATTCAAGGATTGAACGCACTAAAGATTTATAGAGAAGGTGTATAGTGTCCATGTCGCCTATGGGATCACAGTGGCTTATTTATTATGCAGTCTATAATTAAATAAGCGAAGTATCAAGCATATTCAATCAATCATTGTTTCTATGTTTCCAGAACCAGACTTCCCTTATGTCGAGGCTCTGGCTCCTTTTCAACCTCTGACCATGAAGAGTATTCACTGTCCTATTGATACGAGCCTTAATTTCAATCAGGCTAATAAACTTATCAGAGAACTCAAACCTTCAACTCTCGTTGTGCCAGAATGTTATACACAGCCTCCTCTGGCGTTTCCTCAAAGAACTGAACTTGTTATAGATCAGGTTAGTGGCAAAATTGTATTTTTAGATCTCACAACCTTTATTTTATGGCCTGGTCTTTTCTGGATCAGAACTTTTTTCATATAGGTATTTTTTGTATTTGTAGGATCTCGTTACTTTTTTGAAAAATATCCTATTTATAGAATAATTTCAAAAAATCATTAACATTCCATTTTATCTTATATTATAAAATTATGCTTTTGTGTGTGCATGTGTGTGTGTGTGTGTGTTTTATGTGCGTGTGTTTGTTTTGTACGTGTGGTTTGTGTGTGTTAATGTGTGTGGGGGGTGTGATGTGGTTGTGGAGGTGTGAAAATTGTGTGTGTGTGTGATGTGTGTGGGTGGGTGTGTTTGTAAGTGGTTGGGTGTGTGTGTGAGTGGTTGGGTTTGTGTGTGTATGAATACAAGAGCTCTAAAACCTCTGTCCTGCGCGTCGATACACTAAAATCCGTCTATCAGTCCAGTGCAGTTGTTCTTTATCCCATCTTAATCTCGCAGCGTGGTGTCCAGCACTAAGGTTAGGTTTTCGAACTTTGCTCTTAGAATAAATGCCTACCTCTGTCAACCTTTTTTTTTTTTTTTTTTTTTCTTCTTCAATTTTTAATATCTTCATTCCAAAATTATTTTACAGGTGGAGAGAAAAGTGTTGACTTTGAAACGTGGCGAAGTTCTGAAAATCACCTTAAGACGAAAACGAACCCGGGTCAACATGAGTGCAGAGATCGCCCAAGCAGTGGAGCCGTGTGAAATAAGACCTGGAACAGCTATAGCCAGTATCAAGGGTATCTTAAAAGTGAAGGATAATCAATACTGTATTGATATGGTAAATATACTAATCTTATACGTAAGCAACTACATGGTGCGTCAGACTAACCTGACGATTTTAACATGTCCACTATCAAGTCAGACCTTATCGATTTTTTGTTAGTTTCATTTTGTTCCCAACAAAGAAGGATATTGTTACAATGGAGGGTAATTATTCGGAATTTGGGCTTCGGGTTTTCCACTGAAATGACCTTATTATTGACTTAACATCACTATTAATCGACTTATCACACGTCCACAAACTGCAGAAAACCAAAAATTCACTTTTAAATTACATATAATACTTAGATTTTCAAGATTAAACTGAAGTAAATTTTGCAAGATCTCAAAATCACGCAACTTTTCGGAACATTATAAATAATCCCGGTCTGATAACAATTTTATCAAAATGTAGTCTAAAAAATCGAGACATGAAACCTCTTTGTAAATTTGAACATTCCTTTATTATGAAAAATCTGATCACTCACATGAAAAAATCTGATGTAATGAAGAATGCTTTCCATGAAACAGCACCATATAGAAGAAGTTTCGTTAGCTGGCTAGGATAGCTTGGGCGGGAGGCCTTAGGTTAGGTTCTTCATGCCGGGTCCACACTAAGCGAACATTGTTAGCTAACAATGTTCACAGTGTGGACCCGTCATTAGAAAATGTTTTTACGACTTGTTTGAAATAACATTGTTAGCTAACAATGTTCGCTTAGTGTGGACCCGGCATCAGAGTGAAAATTAGCGCAGGGTTAGACCGAGTCGCTGTAATTTTTTTTTTTTTTCACTTTTCACTCTGGCGAACCTAACCTAAGGCCTGCCACCCAACCATCCTACCCAACAAACCTTTATCAGTGATCTAATGTGAAATTTCACCTCGTTAATTTAACCTAACCCTACCTAACCACAATGAATCTCGTGTAATTTGAAGTTCACATTGTTAACTCTACCCTACAAGAAGGGATAATTTTCACCATAGATCTGCTCCTAATAAAAAATAACTTTTCTTCAGCTTCTTTGTCAGAACGAAAACTGGTATAATCAACGTGCCATCGACACTTGCTGTGAGATATAAATTGTACGTTCTTCTTGTCTCTGAGAAGGCTGAGATCGGAATAGTAATAATTATTTTCAATTTGGCTTCCATCTCGGAAAAAAACTTGTTTAAATTCTTAAAGAGGATAAAGAAATATAAAAACTATTAAACAACAAGAATCACCAAAAATTATGTTTGTAAAGATTAGAAAATGTAAACAACAACACAAAAGCCATATGATTTTCACACAGAGGTGATAGTAACGGTTTCGACGTCAATCAATAGGCCGTATTCATAGAAAAAAGTAATGGCTCGTGAGCAAAGCAAATGTTCCAAAAATTTATTTTTAGCTATGCACATGACATCCATAGAAGGAAAAAAACATCCTGACATCTAGGATCGGAGGAAACGGAGTTAAAAGGGGTATAAGAGTTAAATGAAGTACAATTTTTGTATTTTCGAATATACATGGTTTGGCCAAAAAGTAATAGGACTCAAATTCTTCCGCACCGACTGGATTCGGTAGAGTAGGTTCCTAGCTAACGAACGAGCGGCTGGTCGGTTGTGTCCGAGCACTTGGAGAGTCAGGACAGGCATTTTCGCGCGACGTGTTTCTGTGAGTGGTGCAAGCCGAAAATGCAGCGTTCGTTAGAGAAGAGGTACGCGATTGCGGGCAGTCAAAGAGACGTAAAATTGAACATAATTTTTGCAAACAATTTACTTTTATCAGCCTTACTGTCTTTTTTTGCAGCTTATAATAATGTTGCAACTTCTAGTATTTTTTTTTTTTTAGTACAACATTTTAATCTATAGTAATCAATGCCCAGCGCGCTAACTCACTCGGCCACCGTAACTACTTACCTGCTCAAGTACATGATATATTTATTGACGGGGTCCAGTCATACCTCGGGGTCCACTCATACCTCGTGAGGAAAAATGAGTAGTTACTTGTATGAGTAACGACCAGTGGCGGCATTACCAGAGTAAAAAGAAATTAATGTAATAGAATAATTCGAAAAGTACAGGAGGCTCTTAGTAATGCTGCGCAACCCACAAAAATTGTGAAGAGGCCTTGTGCTTCACCACAAATAAAACCATACATACATACATATTTATTGATTTACTCGTTTCAGTCATCGTCAAGTCGTAATCACCAGTACGAGATGGGGGCACTGGATGTGGAACAGTTTGTAGAGAGACTTGTACACGAGGGTATTACTGAGGTTAAAGTTGAACCTAATGCCACCGGCTACATCATTCATTTGGTACGTTTAACAATTTCACGTAGCATATGGTTAAGCCAGCCACACACATACATGCATGTATGCAAACAGGATTGGGCTGACGATCTGAATCGTCCTCAAGTACTTGAGTATCAAACATTAAATTACTGGAGTAATTTTCACAATTTTTTAATAAATTTTCTATTTTTCATCAAGAAAACGTAAAGCCAGTGTCAATGGCACGTTGAATACACTAGTCCATCGGTACTCGATATAAATAACTCGAGTACTACTCGAGTATCATCAGCCTTTTTTTTACAATGTAAAGAAAGTCTGATGCATTCTTTTTATACAATGACAACAGGCTGTATTTATGAGCTTATGCTTGTGATCTTTTAATATATTTTTTTTTTTTTTTTTTTTTTTTTTAAAGCTTTATTAGGAGGACAAACAGGCAACAGTATAAAATTAAGAAAAGAAAGAAAAAAAAAAGAAAAAAAAACAAACAAATGACAAAATAAATAAGTAAAAAAGAAAAGAAAATAACAATAATGTCCTACCTAAAGGGCGGGGTTATTGCCTGTGGCAATCTCTTCCACCCAACCCTATATTGTGCATGCATGTACGTGTGTGGCCGGCTTAGAATAATGTGACATAAAAAATCTCTAGATGGAAACACTGTGTGAAATATGGCATACACTCATATTTATCCGACTGAGATTCTTTAAAAACCAAAGAGCTATTCAATAGAAAGTAAAGTGTTTTTCGAAAACATCATTTTTGCCTTCTTTAAATTGTGAGAAAATTTAAATTTCGTAATGAAAAATGACGAGTTGCCATTGTAAGAAATACCCTGTCAACGCTAGTTTCTGAAAAGCTAAAAAACTTGGAGATGCATTGAGAAATCCACGATATTAAAGAAAGTAATAGCTTCGAAAACACTCCGGAGCACAGGCAGATTATTCAAACTTGACCAAGTCTGAACTAATTTGGCTATAACTTTGTGGGAAAATTTACTGGCTTGAGATCTGTCACGTTATTATTTCATTTTTCGTTCCAATGTTTGAAACCATAAAGCTAAACGCCCGTAATTTTTAAAAATTAGATAAGATTTTATCTTCAACCATTGCAACTTCAATTAATAATAATTTATGTCAGGTCGTCTTCCTACTTTTAACTAGAGTAGTCGCGAATTTTTCGCTCCATGTTATTTAAAAGTTTCCTCTATTATTTTAAGATTTAAACGTTCAATTTTTTGCATAATTATTATTAAATAAGTGCTTAATCATGTTTGACTACTATCCGGTTTAAAACAGTTCAATACCTTTTAGGTAATTATGCGTAAGTTGAGCTTCGGGTTTTTTCCACTGAAATTACCTTAATTATATTGACTTAAAAACACTATTAATCGACTTATCACACGACCACAAATAAAAATGACGCCATTGTAAAAAAAAAGAAAAGAAATTGGTGAACAATAGATGTCAAAAGCTCACTGTGTCTAATCAAGTCAGGATGAAATTTTAATAAGCAATTGTTGACTGTATCGTTAACAATTTTTTTACCGCTAGTCTTACTTCTAACCTTGTTTTTTTTTTTTCAAAAAATTTCTTCAAGTTGATGAATCAGGGCAAGAGAAAGTGTTGTTTTAGAGTACTTTTTTTTAGTATTGTTCTTTTTTTTATAGTAATTCTAATAATGATTGGTTGGGGTCTTGAATCGCAAAATATTCTTCCCAGTTGGTCACAATTTTAAGAAGGGAAAAATGAAGTTTTCGATTTACACCTTACAACATTGAATAACTCTTTGGTTTTTAAGTCTTTTTGAATGCAACCAACTACTTATATTTGACAGTTTGATTTCTTAGCTTGCAGACATCAACAGAACGGTTATGTTTTGTGGTAAAAGGTTTTGATTTGAAAAACAGGGATTTGAACATAACTTTTGAACAATGCAAGATGCCCCACTTGCAAGTTCAGCTAATATGAAAGTTCACGATGTGCTTACTCTTAAAATATTTGCAACTGTTCCTGGGTCAACACCTTGTATGCACTTACATACAATTTTCAATAATGTAACATTGTCCTTGTTTCATAAGAATAAATATCATCGTAAATCATATCAATGAGAATATACCGTTAGGTCGTAGGTTCGATTCCTGCCTACAGAAAATTTAAGAAAACATTTGTTCTCAGAATTGTTATTCATTTGACCATTTTATTTTTGGTTTAAGGTTACTGGACCAAAAACCTTGTTTTTTCGCTTCATATTCTCCGGTTGTGTTCGTTCGATTGGCTTGATTCCTTTTTTGATCTGTTGGTAGGATATGTACGCATCTTGCTCCTTAAGCTCTTTGTCTAAAACTAATTTGCGAATATCAGAACCCAAGTTCTACAGTACGATGTGAAAAGTGAGTAGTTTTGATTAAACGCTACTGCTCTGAAAATGAAGGGATCTGAAAACTCTTATGACGCAGGAAAGTAGACTGTATGACTGTATAAGTGCATGAAAAAAAAGAAAAAAAAAAAAAGAAAAAACTAATTTGGTTGACAAGTAGGAGGACGCGGAACAGAAAGTAGCGTACCACCGAAATGCATTTCAGAGCCAGTTTTACGAGTTCTAATCTACTGTTCTTCTTACTTCAAGTGATGAAACAAAAGCTTACAATGTGCTGAGTAAGATTAAAAAAAACTAATTGTGAATCCGTCCTAATTGTGAATATTTTTGGTTCAGTAACCTTAAAGGTTTTATTGATGAACAGAACTTGTGTATTTGAATGATATTATTATTTAAAAAAATGAATTGTTTTATTTGTTTTAGCAAAATGAAGACTGTCTCATAACGGTGGATGATAAATCTACTCATATTCTATGTTCTTCGTCGGAGAAAGTTAGACTAAAACTTAGGAATATTCTGCTCCAATTTCTCAATAAGTTCTAGAAATCTACTTGTTCATGAGTCCTATTCCTGTATATTGTGTTTATTAAAGAACATTAAGTTACATTACCTAAAAGAGCCCAGAATACAAATAAATGAAATTTAAATAAATAAATAAATTAAGTATAGTAATTCTGTCATTTAGATTCTAGAATTCCAACACTAAATATATCTTGTGTGAAGAACACATCAAGCAAATATTTTTTTGATAGAAAAAATGCACTTTTAGGTCTATTGAAGAACTAGCTAGTCCTGCGCCGCGGTGCGTACACCGAGGCATGGTCGTGCTGGTGAAATGAAAATATTTGGTATTTAAGTATTCGTAGTTAATTTATAATAATAATGCTTTTTCTTTGTGTTATTATGTCACAATTTTAGTGGGTAGCACAGAATCATAGGACTTTACCACTTTAATTTACAATATCTTGTATCATTTTTTTTTTTTTGCCTATGAGTCTACCACTGGTCGCTGCTTCACATCAAAGCAGCTACTCATTTTTCCTCACGAGGTATGAGTGGACCCCCAACATCCAAGTACAGAGCAGAAAAATTCCTAACCCACTGGGGATCGAACACAGGTCACCATGCGTGCAATGCCTAGTGCACTAACTCACTTGGCCACAGTGAATAGTTGGTAGGTAATTTTATAATTACTTTTTCTCACTTCATAACAATATCCATGAAATACCCAAATATGTATGATTATGTAATTCTCTCTATGATATATGGATAGATTTTATTTGCACACTAAACATAATATATGTGTGGTACAAGGATATAAGAAAAACAAATATATACTACAGTATGTTGCAAAACTGTTTTAGAAATTTCCGTTTTCTTACATTTTCTTTTTTCAATTTGTTTTACATTATCTGATTAGAAAGCAAAAAATACACAACAAGGCCAGCATAGTTTAACAAAATATTTCATAAAAAATTCAATTGCAGTAAGCCAAAAAATACAAAAAACTTTAAGTCAACCTAAATATTGATTCAGTTTTGCCCCACTTCAGTTTGGGCAGGTTTCACACCTGCTAATACTTGGTTCAGCGGCCCTTGGGTTTTGCAACAGCTGTCAGGCGCTGTGGCACACTTGCTACCAATCTTTCACAGTAATTGGGAATATTGTACCATGTGAACTTCAGTTTCACTTCAGTTTATCAGGTAATAGTATATTCTTGATGTTTGGCAAGATTTGAAAGACATTGAATCCAAAATGGATACCGAGTAATTTTTTGGTTAAATTTACAGCATATTTTTTGTCTCACAAATGTTACTCAAGCTGCTGTTTTTTATCCCCAGACAAAAAAAACTTTTGCTGACACATCAAAATTTCCTCTACTCCTATTTTGTTCTTTATACCTATGCTCACTGGTGATTGACATAAAGTTTGGTCCTACATGTTTGGTAACTGACATGCCCTCACAGCTATTAGTTGAAAGAGAACAAATATTGGACAAACTACTTCTGTGTATGTTAATTGGGAATAGCCTGTCACCTTACGACATAACAGCAACTTGAAAAGAAAGTAAAATGTTAGAAATAGTGTGGACCAGGTTGCACGAAGGAAAGCTGTCTTGTAGCTTCCATGGAAGTGCATTCTGATCAAAATAATAACACAGAAGTATGCATTCAAAGCATCTGCAATGAAAAGAGGTGTGAATACATTCCACCAGGTAAGCGTTGGCACTGATATATAATTTGAGAGAAGTCCAAAATCTAGTTTCAATGTAAGAACAACAAGGAATGCAAGTAAAGACACCATATTAATCCAGATTTCAAACACTGTGATTCCAATCCACTGGACAAGATCATCCAGAGACAAGTACATTGTGTTTTATTCTTATGTGGACACTTGAATTGTTACGAACCTGTGTCTTGTAGTCTCCTTCTTCACTGGTAGGTTCTATATCATCAACCAACTCAACAGTTGAAGTGTTTACATCTAGAGATAAAGTGTTTGAATGGAGATTGTTCAGTTGCAAAGCCAAGTTAATAGCAATAGGTACAGCACTGCCTAATCCATGAACAATTATTTCATTTTCTTCTCTCAACAACTTTTCACATTTCTCAATCTGACCTATCAAACTAGACTGATTATTTACATAGACATTGGACAATGAATTATTCTCATGTTTCACTGGTTCTCTTTTCTGGATCTTTGGCCTGGAATTTCCTGTGGATGACTCCTTGTCCTTCAACTTTTGATGAAGTTTTGATTTATAAGTAGAACATTCAGACATAATCTCTAACCCCATAAACTCATGGAGTTTGAGATGAGACTAAGCCCAAATCAACACTGACTTTATTAAGAGTATCTATAGGTATGCCTCTGAATACGAAAACAGTAAGCAATGTTGAGTAGGTACTTGAAACTCTTTTTGCAGCTTCAAGTCAAATATAATTGATCTAATTTTTTTGGGAAATTTTTAATGTATTTTTTTCCAGATCTTGTTTATCAAGTAAGTTGATATTTTCAAGTTTTCTTAACCTTTGTCTCTCAATGTCTTTTATCACTCCATCACGTAGCTTTTCTCGCTCAGACTGTTGCATGTAATGCACAAAATATACTATACCACAAGTGGATATAACAGATAAACTTAACGTGATCTTGGACACATATGACATTGACTTGAGCTAATATTGATCCTTCTTCAGCAACACAAATAGCACTTGGCATACAGAACTTCTACACTGTGTGACAGTATGAAATAATGAAATAGCAATAGCCAAAATCAACTTACTATTATTTTTTACTCTTGACACTTTTCACAACACAGCTTTTTTGTTGTACACCGCTGAAGTTACCAACGTTGCTGAAAAAATATGAAAATTCTACAGAGTACGACGAAATCTAGTACTTTTCATTATTACTGAAGTTAGCAACCAATTGGGATTAATATGTATAACAATTACGGGAATTATTATTAAAATTATTTATTCCCACGTTCGTAAATAAAAATCCCACAACTGAAATTATGTAGGATTTTGATGATCCGCAGGCCTGTGTCTACAGAACAAATTCGTTGGTATACCTCTACTTACAGGGTGATCGAAACCACCCAGCCACTATCTTTTTCTCGAGAACGGTGAGAGTTAGAATCTTTAAACAATTTTTTTTTCCCCAATATAAGGTCTGAAGTTTTATGGGAAAATATTTTGAACCTCCGCCCACCGCCCCTAAGGGCGTTTTCAGGGGGGCACATGTCCGTTTCTTGCGAATTTAAATGGATTGCATATTTTTTTATTTGACATTCACAACAAGTTAGTAATACTAGTAAAAAGAAAAAAAAAAAAATCCTTGGTTCGAGTCCCGAAAAAACACAGCTCTTAGAAGAAAATAGGCCCAGGTTGCGTAAGTCACTACGGGCACCCGGTAAACGTTGTAAAAAAGGATACAAAGTTGTTCCAACAAGACGGGGCCCCACCTCATTTTTATCTGAGGGTGCGAGACCAACTTGATCGCATGTTCCGTCAGAGATGGATCGGCAAAGGAGGACCAAACCCTTATCGCCCCCGCACCCCACCATCATCGTGATCTCCCGAAACATCACACCTGAGGAGCTGGACAGAGTTCATGCCACCTATCTTGGCAGACTCAGGAAATGTATTGCAGCAGAGGAACATCTGTACATACAAACTTCAGGCACGAACTCCTGTCATGACTCACGCGCACGGAAATGAACGCATTTCAGAGGTTACGTCTGCCATTTTAAGGAAAAAATCACAGAAATTTAATTTTTTTTGCATTGTATGCTACTACTTAGATGCCCTGGCACCAAGTGGTGTGGTTGCATTGCATGTGGTTAGGCCACTTTGTACAGGCCAGCCTTGCTGACTAATATATGGGAAAGGTGATAATACTTGTGAAAGAAGATTTTGTCTTTTACATTGGAGGTCTCACTAAACCAAACTCACTGATCATTGGGTTAAACCATATAATCCACCTAATTGACTTGTATTTTCTTCAATGAGTTGTTCACAGCTTTTCTTATTTTGAAGCAAAGCGTTTTGCTTTGTTTAAGAGTATTGACCAAATCCCTGTTTTTCCCACAGGTCTAGAGGTCACTTCGATCGATGGAAGTTTTTAAAGAAATCATGGTATGTTTTGACTTCATGTACGGAGAGTCATGCATATTTCCCTTCAAATGCAGTTAATTTAATTGGTCACAATCTAATTATCTATTTATCTATCTACCTATGCCTGAATGTAAAGCGATAAAAGTTGCATTTCTTGTCCAATCGAGCTGAGATTTTCAAGGTATGTTTTGATACATGCTTGCCCATTAATGTATAATTATTAAATGACACCATGTTAAGCAACGTTTAGTAAGGCTAATATACAGGGTGTCCCACCAAACTTGGACACCTCAAATTACTCGGCCCCTGAAAGAGTTTTTGAAAAATAAAAAAATCTAGGGTACATGTGCTAATTATGCGGTTTCAGCATTGAATTTTTTTTTATACAGGGTGGTCCAAAAGTCAGAAATTGAGGTGTCAACTTTCGATTTTTAAATGGATCGACCTGAATTTTATTTGATAATTTTACTTCTAAATGATTCCTGAGTACTTTTTTAAACAAAAATATTACATACAGGGTGGTTTTTTTTCGACCAATTTTTTTTCTAAATCTTGAATAACTCAAGTTCGGTTAATTTTTTCGATAACAAGAAGAGAATGTGTTTGTATAATGAATACACGCACTTTCAATTGGCATCAAAAAATTTTATACAGGGTGGTTCACAAGTGAAATGATGACTTGATTTTTTTTTAAAACCGAGTTTTTTTAATTTTTTATTTAGTATTAATAATTCCCGTCTAATTTTACACATTTTTCGTTAGTCATATCGAAAAACAAAACTAAAGTGTTGTACAGGGTGAGACATAATTTTTTTTGTAACACCCTGTATATGGGCAGTCAAAGAGACGCAAAATTAAATATAAAGACTAAATATATGCAAGAAAAACTTTGATTTTTAATTAAACTAAAAAGTTATGGTGTTTTAACTAATATTGTCGCATGGACCACCCTGTAGATATTTTCTTGTAATGAATTAATGTAAAAGGATTTTAAGAATAAATAAGGTATGCTCTTATTTTTATAATATTTTGGATATTATTAATGATAACTGACTATTTAATCAAAAACATGTGATATCGCAAAAATACACTTCGTGTTGTGGTTTTCGTCAAGAAATGGTTTGATCAAAAAGGACTGATATCAGAAGAGCGCCAATGTTTCCCTGTGGCAGTAAAAATATTCAAAATAATTTTACTTTTTAAAATTGTAGCATAATAAAAATAATTTGTCTGCTAAAGCGTTGAACTAATGATTTTTGATTTAATAAAATACTTACCTTCTTGATCACTGTACTTTTAGATTATCACTTTTTGGACAGAAAGTGTACTGACTTAAATTTAAAAGAACTAAAAGCAGTGGTCAAGAAGGTAAGTATTTCATTAAAATCAAATATCATTAGTTGAAAGCCTCGGCAGATAAATTATTTTTGTTACGCTAGAATTTTATTAAAAAAGCAAAATTATATATTATGTTGGCGCTTTTCTGAGATCAGTCCTTTCTGATGAAACCATTTCTTAACGAAAACCACAACATGAATTGTATTTTTGCGATATGATAGTCCACGGTAGGCTGAACTTACCCTTAAAATGTCTACATCTGTTCGTGGGACACACTGTACAATGGGAATAGATAGTGAGTTAGGTATCATAATTATGATGACAAAATTTGCAATTAATTAACAGTGAAAATTCCTTTTAGAACTCAAATCTTCACATAAAATATTAAAGTTACATAACATTGTCCTCAAGTAAATTAGAGCACTTTGTTGAAAATAGTTTGGTTACATAGACCAAGACCCATATTTTTTTAGGTGGTGGCGTTTTTCTTATTGGAACTTCTTCAAATACCTACATGTTTTACTTCTGCGATGCTTTTCTTGAAAAAGTGTTAGAAACCCTATAATGTACATGTTATTTTTTAGTTTCTTGATAAAGTGACAAATACAACATAAAATATACTATTCCCCCACAAGTTTCGCGGCTGCATCTGAGGCGTCACATCGGACAAAGCATTGAAGAAGTGCGCTGCGGCTGGAGGCGAGACGCGTACCTTTAGAAGTGAGTGATTCTGGAATAGTGTAAATTTTCAAGTCGAATCTGAGTTCACTTTGCTGAGGTGACTATCTTTTTTGACTTAGCTGTTTGTTCATCTCCGGAACCTATCCAAAATACTTTTTGGTTTAATAGATTCATTTTTATCTTGCATTTTGCTCTTAGTTAAAGTCTTGACTAAATTTTGCACTCCAAGCTCTTTACTGGATTGAATGAATTCCTGTAAAAGCAAAAAATATATATTGTTATAGTCTTGTCTATTTTTAAACAGAATTGTTAACATGTACAGAACTTAATTTGATCCTCTGAATTACATAGAGCTACAACTTATACACTGCCAATTACGGAAACAATACTTCCTCGTGAATGGTTCACATTGTATACTTACACTTGGTAGAAATTTTCATCAACTTTCCATCATCGCTATATTATGAGATTTTTAAAAATCACCTGTAACTCCAAAAGTATTTTTCAACGAGAAACCCGATAGTGTGGTTTTCAGGACACTCCGACTTAGTTCGGATCTATACAGGGAGGGTGTCTCATTTTCAACGAACCAGAACAAATACTCGGAAAAAAATTTCTTACCAAATGTTCCTTAAAAATAGTAAATCCAACTATATATTTTTGAAGACGGCAATGAACTAACTTTTTCGTGTGTGAGTGTATTTCTTGCATGCCATTAGAATGTGTTCGAAGTCCTCTTTTTTTTACACTCAGTGCAATTATAATCGGGCTCTATTTTTATTTGTGGAGGTAAGCTCTACACAAACAATGATTGACTCTTAAACGAATAAATTATACAACAAATAAAGGATCCTGTAATGTGTTTACATTTTCAATTCTCTGGTAAGAAAAAGGTTTGTTTTTGTTGGCTTTTTTCTTAAACATACTTACTTTTGTTTTGATTTCTTTAACAATCTTCTTAGTTTTAAATCTCTGTACGGATCCACCGGCTTTGTTTGCTTTCTTTCTGGGTTCAAAGTTCATCACAGTTGGTTTCAGGAACTAAAGAAGAAAAACAGAGGTACAATTTTATTATGTACAAGCGGGCTGCACCGGCTTCGCAAAGACATCACTCACACTCACACACGCACACGCACACACACATCATGTCCATAAATTTCAAAATCATCTCGCGCCGAAAACCCGAAAAGCTATCATAAAAATATTAGAAGTCTACCCTTAGGTGGAAGAGGAAATACATAGGAGAGCTTTATATATTATAGTATATGAACTATACAGGGTGTAAGAGCCATGATCTAAAATCTCTTGAGGAGTGGTAGTACAGATCATTTCTAACCATTAATGTTTTATAATATTTGGGATTTAACTTAGTGGCTCTCGAGATATTATTTTTTTGAATTGTTTTTACAAGTCCCCTGCTGCTCGAAAAAGAATGGCATCTAACTTTATAAATACAGTGGATGAGGAAATGGATTTAACTTTTTCCATAAAATAACAACGTTTCACTATTATTTAGACTAGATTTATTCTGAAATAGTTTAGACTAGATTTATTCTTAAAAAGTGCACACGTACTGAAAAAAATTATAAGCACTGTAATTTCTCGGAGGCGTTTCGCGAAACGACTGTTTCACTTGATAAAGTGACAGTCGTGTTGAAGCTACAAGCATAAGGGGGAAATTATAAAAAGTAAGAAAAATAAAATAGACGTGACGCGTCACAATTACTAAAAACTCACTAATAGTTTATTCCGAGCCTGCATTTTGTCTTGTAGAGTAGGCACATGGACTTCCGTGATGACTTGAGGATCCAGGGAAATCATTTCAGGCTGAATCTGCGAAGAAAAGAAACGAATATGAATTCACTGAATGAAGGATAGAGTAGAGATGGGTACGAATAATTACTTTACACATAAAGTACCGGTTCTTGAGAGTAATTAGAATGTACTATAGAGTAATTAATTACATGAAAAAAGTAATTGCATTTTCGAAAGCTTTATTTCGTTACGTATCTTTTCGCCATAAAAGCTGCAATTTTCCATTTACCTTTTCAAGAAGAGCTTTAACTTCGGCCTCCTTTCTCTGCAACTTGGTTTGGAATGGATTAGCTTCCAGACTGTCATAGTTGGGTTCACCAGCACCTGAGAATATGAATGAGAGCCACAGAATATGTTCAAATGATTGTGTAATTTGTAGCCCATTATATTTAATCATAGTTGGGGAACAATTCATCTTTTCGTAAGAATATACATATGTGGTTAACTGTATGATACAGTCAAAAGCTGAACCAGAAATATGCTCTCCTTGTGGGCATCCTGATGGTAACTCAAATGGATTGGATAGGTAAGTTACAATTTGAGTATGACTAGAAAAATAGTTATAAAACCATGTCAATAGGAGGTCTGAATGTGTATCATACCGATTTAGGTAGATGGTAGACTAACACATTTTTTTTACTGATTTCATTGAAAATAAAAAATGGTAACACAGGTTTTATAGTATAAACATATTTCGCACGTTAGGTATCTTCAGTATATTTAAATGTTACTTCAAAGTAAGGAAATTGCACTGAAATTTTTGTAAATGGAACTTTCCACTTCTAATTGAGCGTTAAGAATTTTAAAATAAGAAGAAAACCAGTTTTCAGATATCAAAACTTTCTTAAAAGTCCATACTTCGATTACCTTCACATAGATGTAGAATTTCATCTCCATTGTTCTCATCAATGCTATATTTTTCTTCTAAGAGTTGAATGGCAAAGTTTGAATTGTCATGATAATTTTTATAGCTTGCCATATTCTCATTTATTCTGGTTTTGAAAATTTCTGGCAGTTTGGCTTACATATTATTATATAGTGGTTGGCCTACATAACTACTGTCACAATGTATACAATTTAGTTTTTAAATGCCAATTTTACACATTTTAGATTTTGGAGTTACTCTATTGAATAATTTCCAAACTACGGGATGATTAAAAAAGTAGGTAAATCCGTTAATGGACCATTTTAGGGGGGGGGGGGGGGGGGGCACCGAGCACCCAAAATGCGCACCGAGCACAGCGCCGCACCCTAGCCGCAACGCGTCTAGTGCTCTAGTGAGATATTGAAATAAAAATAATTGAGGAACAAACCTGGCACTAACATGCTGGTGTATCCCCTTTGATGTGCTACTCCCAAAACATCCTCAAACGGACAGTACTGAATGTTTCCTACTGCTCCATCTGTTGTGTGGCGCAAATATGGTAGTTGGTCGTTTTCCTTGATACAATCTTTATATACCTGTTCGGAAAACAAAATAATAATTTACTTTAATAAAACCATCATGTAAATTTTGACCAAGTATTCTAGGACCTGGATAATGAATTGGGAAAACCATAACAGCGGAGAATAGAGAGTAAATTGGTTCACCTGATGAGAGGACTTTTTATCTAGACGCGAGGTAGAACGGTAGGTCAAATTTCTGCCCACACAAACCCGGCTACAGGGTTCCAAAAAGCCGATTTCAACCAAAAGTTTCGTGGTTCGTGTGGTATATAGAATCGAGTTCCATACCAAATTTCAGGTCTCTAGCTCTTATCGTTCTTGAGATATCGTATTCACACACATACACAGAGACAGACGGACGCACGGAGCAATGGCCGAAAACAACTTTTTTGGGATCCTGAAGCTATGCTTCGTCCGAAAATGTGAAACTGATTTGAAACGAAAAGATATATTTGAATGTCTCGTTTATAATGGGACACCCTGTATAGGTGTATAGATTGATCTCACACTCGATTTTAAAGGTTTTCTTTTTCAATCTCTCATTCACATTTCTGAATTACACTTTATAGGAAGAAATACAATCCCTACACACGACATACCATTCCATTTAATACTTCAAAAATGGTCCGTGCCCAGCCTGAGTGGGGCGGTGTAGGTATTTAAAAAATCTTAATTCTCCAAAAAATTAAGTCATTTAAAAGATGTAATTGCAATGTAACACGATACGACATCTGACATTCAATAAACGTTATCTAATCTTACAATATTGTCTCGCTAGAGAATGAACAACCCTAACAAGCCAGGCTAGCTTGCAGTTTCCCAAGGGTTTAACGTCTTATAAAGAAAAAGTCTAAGATCTCACGATGCTTGATCGCACATGAAATAAGTTGTTCAGACCTAGCCAACTTTTCTATTGAGTTTGGTTGGAGACCATCACTTCCCCCCAGCAGTAGCCAAGCTGGCTACAACAACAACAACAACAATATTTCTCATACCTCTACAAGATTTCCTCGCGAGGTTGCCAGTAGTCCTTGCTGACTGAAATCTATATTGTTTACAGGGGTTCTCGTTCTAAAAGAATTGAGAGGGCCTTCAAGGTTCCGGACGTCCCATATCCTGAGTTCGGAGTCCCCTGCACTGGTGGCCATGTATGTACCGCTATGATTAACAGCCACGGCTTGGATCCCTGCTTTGTGACACAGCAACGAGGCTAGAGGCTTCTGCAGCGTAGGACTCCACATTGTGACGGTGCCTGTGTAGTGAGAGTAGAAATACCCATCATTGTTATTCTCCCTTTTTTTACCGAAGGACTTTCAACTACCGACAGAAATACCTCAACGACCAAATTCCACAACTGGTGACTTAAATAAAATAGTATAAATAAATAAAACATCATATTTTTATCCAGCCCTTAAGAGTGCTTTGAGATTTCATGTCCCCCATTATTATTATTGAGGGAAGTTCTGAGAAAATGTTTCAAGACATTGATTTCTTGTTCTTCGTAAGTATTTATTGTTCTCTCCAGGAGTTGCCTAGATTATTTTTATTTTTACATAAAAGGGGATGATCCTTCTATTCAAAATTTCAAACATTCTTCTTATTTTACTTTGCCTTCTTCTAAAACCTACTTGGGGTCGGCATTTATTCCATTTATTCCCTTTCCTTCCATATCTTTCTATTTAGCGCGTCCTCTTTTCTCTAGTTTTACTCACTTAGGGGTTTTTTCAACTTTGTCTCTCCATTTCATCTTTGGTCTTCGTATCTGTCTTTTACCGCCTATTTCAAGTTCTTGTATTCTCTTACTCACATATTTTTCTTCTCTTCGCTCTATATGTCCGAACCATCTCAGCCTACTCTCTTGTAATCTTTTTGCCAGAGGTGCCACTTTCACTGAAACCCTAGTACGCTTATTTCTCACCCCATCTCTCCTTGTTATCCCACACATCCATCGTAACATTTTCATATCAGCAAACTCCAACTTTCTTTATTGTGCTTTTGTTATAGACCAGGTTTCTGCGCTGTACATCAATGCTGGTCTAAATACTCTTTTTTTTAAACAGTCTCCCTCTCTTCTCTTTTAATTTAATGAAAAATTAAACCCCCGAAAAAGTTTTCCCCTCCATATAATGAGACACATGTTTCAGGGTTGTCTGAAAGTCGCTTCCATAGACGAGATATTTTGACTGGCTCCTTTTTTTTATACACCCTGTATATAGATTGAACATTGATGAGTTATAAATAAAATCCATTAGAAATTAAACCCAAGGAAATAAATTAGTTAATTTTATTCTTACCATTTCTATGTCCAAGACAAATACATGCATTGTACGGGTTCTGAGTCATCACGGTTAGATTTCCTTTTTTGGCTGAGAAATCACTCACAATTTTTCCTATTGAGGTGTCTAACCAGGTGAGATAACCTTCTTCTGAAGCAGTTGCTAGTAGAAAATGGTATGGTAGGAATTCCATACGGGTCACCTTGTTAAGAACTTTGAGACAATGCAATTCAATACCTTGATTGTCGTACACATACACCCAATCCTTCTGAGCGACAGCAAACATGGTTTCCAAATGGAGCCACCTGTTGATAAATAGAAAAGAATAATCCCCCAAAAATACTACCGTTCAAAAAGGTGATATCTTGGTTCAAGTGATATCTTGTTTGCGGCCAAGTTACTTTTATTTTTACGAATTTACGGGGTCCAACCCCATTTCACAGAAGCTAAGGAAATATCCTTTGGCAACTGTTCAAGGTAAAAATGTTCATAAAAAATAGAAATGACAATAATACCTAATAAAAACTACAATAATCACAAGATTTACAACATAAGGTTTGAAATAAAATTACTTCACATAATTATGACTTATAATCTTAATATATAAATGTCAAAGTAACTCACTGACCACTGACTCATCATCGCTCTACAGCCCAAACCGTAAGTCCTAGGAAGCTGAAATTTGGTAGGTAGCTTTGTCTTATAGTCTAGATGTGCAATAAGACGGGATTTTTCGAAATTCCCACTACAACACCTGCCATTGGCGAAAAAGAATTTTTTGCTTTCACGGCCATGCCTCGGCCCGCAAAGCGGGCGACAGCCTGCTTGTTTATAATAGATATGAAAACAAAAAACTGAACTGTTGTGGAGTGGAAAGGTCTATGATGTTTACAGAGGTAAAAGGGAGGATGACAAATAAGTTATTGATACTTACTTTACATCATACACTTCTTCCATGACATTAATTTCACATGCTAATCTCTTCTGGACCCAATCAAAGGCTGCCACATGTCCTCGCTTTCCACCTAAAAGTAGATGTCGCCCATTCTTTGTATAGTTCATTCTGAAATAAGGTATGTGAATATTATTTTTAAAAACAGCTAGGAAAATAGAATTCACATTCTATAGGTACACTTGGCAAATTTGAGATTTTATACTAAATCACTTGTATGTCCAGAACTTCTTAACCGATTCTCTTCAATTTTTATTTATGGTATCATACCGAAATTTTGTACACTTATAGTAGACATTCTGTAGAGTGTAGATCAGTGGTTCTCAACCTTTTGTAGCATAGTGCCCCCTCTGCGAAAATTATACCTTTCATCGCCCCCCCCCCCCTCCAATTCCCCCAATCAGTAAGTAGGTATAAATTAGTATCCATAGTAAATCAAAACTACACTCGAGAGCAGAAAAAGAGAATCAAACTTTTTCCTCCACCAAATCTGCGATATCTTCGAAATTACTATTTCTATCGAGTCGTATGTTATCTCAAAATGTTGTAAATTTTGTTTTCTACAATATCATAATTTGATTGTAAAAAAAACTTACCAGAAGCCGTCAAAATTAAATTTTACTACAGGATGTCAAAAAAAGAAAAACATGATTTTTTTTATTTTTAACAAAAGACGTTATAACCTGAGAAAGCAACAAGATTCATTCATAACCATGGTGAATCAGTATTTTGTGTTGCCTCCCCGAGCTTTTGATCACAGCATTCATTCGATTTGGTATTGAGTGGATCAAAGTAACCACAATTTCTTGGGGCAACCTCTCCCATTCTTTGGTGAGGGCGATCTTGAGCTCTGCTACAGTCTGGGGAGCCGGTATTCTTCCTCGAACACTTCGTTTGAGTTGGTCCCATAGATCCTGGATCGGGTTGTGGCCGAGACTAAGAGAGGGCCAGTCCAAATTGTCAAAATTCTCCTCACCCAAGAACTCCCGTACACAGTTAGCCGCATGTGGGCGGGCATTGTCGTGCATGAGGAGGAACTGGTGGCCCATAATTTGAGCGAGAGGAACCACATGGGTCTGCAGGATCTTATCAATGTATCGCTGACTGTTCAGGCCACCTCCCGCACCGCATGTGGTGAAATCCAATTCAGTCTTTCTTTCAGTTGAAATCCCACCCCACACCATATAGGAACCACCGCCAAAACTGACAGTTTCTGTGATGTAGTACTCAGCATACCTTTCTCCCGCTCTTCGATAGACTCTTTTCCTTCTAACATTACCAAACAAACACACCCGGCATTCATCAGTGAAGAAAACAGAGCGCTATAGCTCGGGTGTCCAATCCACGTGTTCTATGACGAATCTGAGTCTCCTTTCCCTATGCTCTCTGGAGAGTTTGGGTCCAGTTGAAGTTCTCTTTGGTTAAATTCTACCTTCTTGGAGTCCTGCAGACCCATGTGGTTCTTCTCGATTAAATTATGGGCGACCAGTTCCTCCTCATGCACGACAATGCCCACCCACATGTGGCAAACTGTGTTCGGGAGTTCTTGGGTGAGAAGAATATTGACACTTTGGACCCTCTCTTAGTGCCGACCTCAATCCGATTGAAAATCTGTGGGACCAACTCAGACGAAGTACTCGAGGCAGAATACCGGCTCCCCAGACTGTAGCAGTGCTCAAGATCGCCCTCATCGAAGAATGGGAGAGTTTGCCCCAAGAAATTGTGGTTACTTTGATCCACTCAATACCAAATCGAATGAATGCTGTGATCAAAGCTCAATTAGGCAACACAAAATACTGATTCACCATTGTTATAATAATAATAATTGTTTTTATTCATATTTTCATACTATGTCACATCATCTACCTCCTCTTAAGTACTCTTGTACTTATGAATGAATCTTGTTGATTTCTCAGGTTATAACGTCTTTTGTTAAATAAAAAAAAAATCATATTTTTCTTCTTTTTTGACATCCTGTAGTAAAATTTAATTTTGACGGCTTCTGGTAGGTTTTTTTTACAATCAAAATATGACATTGTAGAAAACAAAATTTACAACATTTTGAGTATCATACGACTCGATAGAAATAGTAAATTTCGAAGATATGGCAGATTTGGTGGAGGAAAAAGTTTGATTCGCTTTTTCTGCTCTCAAGTGTACTTAGGTAAGTAGAAGTAATTGAAGTCAAGAATATATCCCCCAAAAAACACTTCGTGTAGAAATAGTCGTCAAGTGTTGGAATGATTAAAAAGAACTGATATCAAAAACGTCAATTTTCTATGTTTAAAGGAAATATTTTTCACGTAATAAGTCTCTTGATAATTCAACCAAAATAATAGCCTCACAACAACAATACACCTTTGAGCAAACTTCGATTTGGTATTTTGAGAATTTAACCAAAAAATAGCCACACAACAAAACAATGCTCTTGTAAGAACAATCTTGCATAATGACATAACCACGTCCTTGACTACTGCACACTGTTTTGTTAGCAACGTACTTCACATAAATTTCAGAACAAAACAGTGTGCAGTCAAGGACGTGGTTCTGTAATTATGCAAGATTGTTCTTACAAGAGCATTGTTTTGTTGTGTGGCTATTTTTTGGTTAAATTCTCAAAATACCAAATCGAAGTTTGCTCAAAGGTGTATTGTTGTTGTGAGGCTATTATTTTGGTTGAATTATCAAGAGACTTATTACGTGAAAAATATTTCCTTTAAACATAGAAAATTGACGTTTTTGATATCAGTTCTTTTTAATCATTCCAACACTTGACGACTATTTCTACACGAAGTGTTTTTTGGGGGATATCACTACTTTTTGATTTAATTGATTTTCATATGATAGATGAAATAAAAACTGGTCAACAATCAACAGATAAAAAAAAAAAGACTTTTAATTAAAGGATGTTGATCTTTTAATTCAAGGAGAAAAATAAATGATATAAAAAAAAACTTTGAAAAGATGCTGAAAGAATATTTCACGGTACTTGCTGGAGAGAGGAGAAATCTTGAGATAATAGGTGTATTCCTTATTGAGTGGCACTAGATAGCGCTCAGCAATTTTGTTGATCTTTTCAAATTTTGAAACCCACTGCTAGATTCATTAACAGAAAAGTACCCCGTTTCAGTATTGTTGGCAATAATTAGAGATGGGTGATACCGAGTATTTCATAGAACCGGTACTTCAGTAATCGATTACATAAAAGTACTGAGTATTTACCGAGGTTCTTTTGTACTTGGTTTTTGAGATTCTGCGAGCGGATGTAAATGGAATAGTGGATTCGAGTAATCACTCAAGAACCAAGTAAAAAAGCACCGTACACTAACTAAATCTCACAATTTTGCATTCAGAATGTTTACAGGAGACGAATCTCGATTCACAAAATTTGTTGGGTGTTTTAGTTTCAAGTGTTTCAATAGATTAGAAGCTCCACCTCCTATTTTATAACCTGAATTAAATAATGTACATTTCCCTAAACCGTCCAATTGTTTGACAAAGAAGTTTCAAATAGAAGACTTGGTTCTACGAGACAAAAAGAAAAATATTAGGACACCGACAGCCTGAATATTATTCATAGATAATATCGGAATAATGAAGTACCTCTCTCTGCTGTACCCAGTTCTAGAGATGGGTATTTGGGTATTATTGTAATACCGATTATTTCATAGAACCGGTACCCGGTATGGTACCCGGCCCCGGCGTGTAATACCAAGTATTTAATAAAAACGGTACCCGCCTACTACGTACGATACGTCGGTACTCGGTCCCAGTGTGTAATACCGAGTATTTCATAAAATCGGTACCCAGTACGGTATGCGGATCCAGTGTGTTATACCGTCACCAGTGTTGTACCCGGTACGGGTACAGGTACCTAGCAAAATTTTGTACCCGGTATGGGTACGGGTACCTAATTTTATTATGTACCCGGTGCGGGTACTTTTGTAAATGTACCCGGTATTTTTTTGGGTACTTTTCGGGTACGTTATCCTTATCTATAGTAAGTATAGTAATAAGATTTGTCTAAATTATTTAAACTGTGGAGGACAAAGTCTTGTCATTAGAATACCACCTAACAACCAAACTAAATAAAATACCAAATTGATGGTTAGCCTTTAATGAGGTCTTGAACTCCAAGTTCCAGGTTAAAAGTCTAGTAAGCTAGATTTTATTTTTATTTAAAATTATTATTAATGTTAATGTATTATTATTATTATTATCATCATCACAATTAAGAAATAAAAAGATACATTTATTAAAAATAAGGCTTGCACCTTTTTAATTTAAGTATGACTTTGTGAACAAAAATAACTAGAATGTAGAAAAAATAGTATTCTATTATATAAAACAAATTTGAAGAAAATCGGTTAAGTGGTTTTACAAGTGATTTAGTCGAAAAAATCAAAATTGCCAGGTGTATACAATGTGAAACAATCACGAGGAAGTATTGTGTCCATAATTAGCAGTGTTTTTTTATTTATATTTATAAAGTAGGTACATATTTGTAAATTTTGAATGAGATTTATGTAATTTACGATTCATAATACAAAAGCATTGATCAAAATAAATGCTTTATTTAGACTGTCAGTTGTCAGTGGCCAGCCTCCGTGGCGTAATGGTTGTAACTACTGCCCGTAGTTCAGACATTTCGAGTTCGATTCCCAGTTGTTCCAGACTTTTCTAATATTGTTTTCCCCTCTAAACACGTAAGTCTGGAATCTACCCAGGCTGGGCGAGTTAAATGTAGGTAGCTGGAACGATTCCCAGCGAATGCAGGGTAAAACCCCCCGTCCTGACTAGTTCAAATCAGGACATTAAAACCAAATACAATCAACTGGTCACAATCGTTTTAAAATGAGGTTGGTGTGATAATTGGTGCTTCTTTTGTGGAACTTCAACCAGTAATAATGAAGAAAAAAACATACCTATTTAATCTTAAAATCCATTAACAATAATTCATTAATAATCAACTAGTGTTTTAACCTTGAATTGAAAAATTAGTTATGAACTCGTTAAATAACGGACAACTTTGTTTAGTGGTTTTGTTTACAATACAATTTGAATTATAATATGTACCTAAGTACATGGTAGGTAGATGGAAATTCGATCTTGGTAAAATAAAGAGGGAAATGAAAGTGCCGAGTATTATTGTATGTTCCGAAATTGCCTCTTACTATGGCTCTAAGAAATGTTGAACTAACTTCGAGTTACTAAACATGGTGTCAATTCAGCATAATCAGTTGGTAGGTATAAACAGAAGAAGTGAGACATTATACTAGATAATACATTTAATAATTATAAATTAATAAGCAAGCATATATCCATGGAATATACCCTGAAAATTTCAGCTCGATTGGACAAAAAATGCAACTTATATCATGTTACAATGTTACATACCTACATAGGTAGATGGATAATTAGATTGTGACAAATCAATGTTGATCGAGTTAAACCATACTCACTTCGTTCGAAATTAAACGGTCATAGGAGGTTGACTCAAACTACCAACTACTGTTTTTTTTTCCTCACGAGAAAACCGGACATCCAAAGTACAGAGTAAAAAAAAATTATACCTAGCCGGGATTCGAACCCAGGTCACCTTGCAAACTTTGTGTTTTACCTACAACAGTCGACGACCACAGAGACTGCTCACTAGGTACATAATATAATTTATCATTGTTTTGATCTATTTTAATCAATATTTTTCCTCTTACTGGCCAATACTTTATACACTTCTCATAATATAGACCTAGTTTACCTCTTGATGTAGAAATCTCTGAATGAAGTTATAAAACGTTATTATTCCTTAACTGATAACTCAGTCTGCTGGCAGCTTGGGTGAAGCAAAGATGATTGGATCCCACCCATATTTTAAGTTCTATGTGAGGCGAAGATTTTTTGATACTCTCATAAATCTTATTTCAGTTTTTTATTTTTATGTCTCACACTGTCGCTGATTTTTCTAACATTTTATTTACATCGTAGTATATTTCTAAGTAATTAGACCTTTAGAAAGACCCTTCAGTCATCAACTTGGGATAAATAGGCGTGGCTCCAGGGTTCATTTTAGATATTCCTTTAGATGGCTTTAAATACTTTTCTACTTGTTTCAACCATCTGAAATTAAGTGATCTGATTCCTTTTGACTAGACCTTTCTAAAAACACCAGAAATACAACTCTAGGATAATAATAGACGGCTCTGGGCTCCATAATAAGTATTCCTTTCAAAGGGTATAACTCAAGTTTGGTCCAGTGTAATACTTTAGTTATATTTTATATTTTTTCCTATGATAAGGCCTTTCGAAAAATACCACAATCGCAGCTCCAAGATAACCAGGGGCGGCTCTGTGCAACTTTCCCGTTTTATTTTAGAAGGCCATATCTCCTATCCTATAAAAAATAAATACTTGAAACTATAAAAGGTATGCAGAGATGAAAATTCCCTTTTCAAAAACGTATCTCACGTCTTTCCACGATAAGCACACGTTGCTGTACCCTTGACAGAAAATTGGTCTGAAAAAAAAAAAAAAAAAAAAAAAAAAAACCCGTATGAATAATTTTATGAAATTCAAGATTTTCGGCGTGGCCAGTAAACGACTTTAACTGTACGTAGGAACCTCGCGCTTTCGTGAAACACAATCTATTTTCGCGTCTCATTACGAATTTGAAATAAAAATTGATAAAAGTTAGCGTTAAGTGGGCGAAAACAATAAAACAAAATACATATAAACTCTGTTTCGTGTTAATATAGGCCGGGTGGCTGGCGCTACTTGACGAGCGCTCGCCTCCCGGCGAGCTTGATTGAAGTCAAATTTAAATCTTACAGAAAAAGAGCACAGACCTGCTGACTGAAGTCACTAGTCACTACGCACCGAAAGAAATACCTACTGTACCAAGGTTTATAAGAGAAGAGGACGCTGTCACGTGACTTTTGGTTGCTGTTGATGACGTCACATAAAGCTGTTAATCTTTTCTGAATATAGTCGTTGTTGGTGCAAATGGTGACAAATTAGTCATTGGTGGAGGAGTTGGTTATTTTTGGATTATAAGATGATTACCTCGTCAAGCCAATTCCATCGCCCCCTTATTGCCCAAAATAATTTCATCGCCCCCCGACTGCCCAAAATGTACTCATTGCCCCCCCAGCGCCCCCCAGGGGGCGATATCGCCCACGTTGAGAATCACTGGTGTAGATGGTCCCATTTTAAATTCAAAAACTTTGTACTAGCAGCAGTTCCAGGTGATAGAGACCATGCGTCTGACCTATAACTTTTTACTTAAACGCTTATATTTCGTGAACCGTACACCCGATTTTGATGAAATTTTGTAAACATATGCGTATTAGAATATCACATAGTAGGTATATTATCATTTTTTATTGAATTATTTATGATTGAGTCTTGATATTTAAGAAACTGTGAAAATTTAGACCAAAAAGAGCAAATATGAGGTCTACGACTTGTGATACAGTATTTTTTGTACAATCTAGATAAAATAGAGGAAAAACGGTTATTGAATTTGAAATGGGACCATCTACAGAATGTCTCCTATAAGTGTACAAAATTTCGTTGAAATCCGTTCAGTGATTTCTGAGATATGTGCGTTACAAGGAATGTCTTTAACAGACCGACAGATAGACACAAAACCAAAGTTGCTCAGGAGGTTATGAAAGGTCCAGAATTATGAGGGGGAAAATAATATACGTATATATTTTTTTACAAACACAATATTTCCGATTTCTAATATTAGAAACTCAGCGGGAGTAATACAAGACATTTAACAAAAGGAAGTGCAGGATTTTCTAAACGAAACTAGATTTACTAGATTTTCTAAACGGAATTTTTTTTTTTCTCAACCCTAGAAAAAATTATTGACCTACGTATCACAAGAACCAACATCCTAAAAACCAATATGTAAGCAGATATCTAGGTTTTTAGGTATGTAAAAATATTGTAGAGTTTATTTTTTCACTGCGCCATGGGGAATTAAACCATAAATCGAGTATTTGTCTAAATTCATGGTTGGTGACGGTTCCCTGTAGATAATCGTTCAATTTAGGGCAGCGTTTTTCAATTATTGACTCCGCGGCCCATTTGAAAAATGGTTGGGTAGCGCCACACCCCCCACCCCCCTGACTGAACTAGTGGAAAATTCCTTACACTGAATTGGTGTGTGCAGCGACGCAGACAATTTTTTGTTAGGGTTTAAAAAAATTAGATCGCGCGTATTTTTATTTTTCCTCACAGAGTATAATATGGAACCTGTTAGATCAAAAGTACAGAAAAATTCCGGGCCCCTGGGTTTCAAATCAAGCTTACCATGCGTGCAAGCCTAGTGTGCTACACCACTCGGGCACGGTGACTCCTAGTGTTATTAGAAGAAAATATTTTAAAAACCTATACAAACCTAAGGATGAATTTCTGGACTTTTTCAAGGATGAATTTCTGGACTTTTTCTTGACTTTCTTCACCTAACTTGAAATATCTTGACCTAGTAGACACCCTGAAGTGTACATGTACATAAATTTTTACTATCCTATAGAAAGTTTCTGCCGAACCGATAAGAGATACGAAAAACTAATTAGCTAAATGTTACCGTTGAGTCACCAGTGGTGGAATTTGATTTCTAAGATAAATTTCTATTCTTGGATATTATTGTTAATTCTACTTCATTGAGAAAAAAAATACTTTTAATTGAACATGCTGCTGTAGAAATCTTAATAGATATGGTTAAAGGGGTACTAATGAGGAGACTAACAAGTTTATTGTTTAAAAGTAATAGAAAATATACACACCTATAGGTTCCAAATTGCAAGTTCAGATCAAATTGCTTGGTCATAGATGTTATATCCACATTTTTAGCAATCTCATGCTGAGAGTATTGACAAGTACGCTCATTATCATCTGCCTCAATGAATCTGAAAATATTATTATATTTTTAGGGTTAAGAAAGAATAGATATACAAAGAAAGATGCTCTTAACAAACTCCATTAGGGGTCCCAACAAGGTTGGACAATTCATATGGATATCTAGGTTAGACAACAAAAATTAAAGGATGCTCTTATTAATGCTGCACTACTTATAAATTTTCTGAAGAGAACTTCTGCTTCACCACAAAGAAATCATACTTTTATACCTATTTACTTAGCTATATTTCGACCGAATGTATTCCCCAAACCAATTAAATCAAATCATATTTTTCCCTTCTATTAGGACATAATATGTAGATATAAAATATTGCACGATTAACTCCCAGAATTTATTTTGTTTCTTTGAATTTTTTTCAGGAGGCCCTTTCAAGTTATGGCCCGTGTCAACACCTTGGGCACATATTTTAAATCTAGGGATTCGCGTTTGTGTTTTTTGGAATTTCAAACGGTTCGCGAGTTTACTGGGGTGGGAAGTTTATATAGAAAAAACCTTTATATTCAACTTACCCTGCTTTTTCTGTAAGTAAAATCTCAGTTTTGGTGGAGAATTCAGCTGCCCATTGTATTTTTTGCTCCCTGGCTTCAAGTTTCTTCTTATCAATTTTAGATTTGATCTTTGCTGGACCAAGACTTTCACCTCTGTTGTACTTAAGAAATTTTTCTTGATCTATATCAGATGGTTTTCTTTTGTTTGAAGATTTTTTGACAGTTTGATCCAGGCAACCAAGAAATTTATCAGTCTTTTTATCTCCATGAAAAATGTCAGAAATTTTCTTTTCTTTTGTTTCATTTCTTAAAATGTTAGCTAGTTCTTGAACTTTTTCCTTTTGGGCATCAACTTTTTTCAGTTGCTGTTTGTCTCTTCTTTTATTGCTTACATCTTTGCTATTTGTTGTTGATCCATTTAATTTTACCTTATTTTTTATGCTGAAAGCGGGCCATCTGTAATGAAATAATTGAGAGATAATAATGTTAAAATAGTTTTTCAATATAAATGTTCACAAACTGTTGTGAACATCAAAAAAAATTCTATTACAATTGACGAAGTCTTATCAAAAATTACCCAAAAAAAATATTTTGAGAAATAATGAAGATAGAAAGTTTCTGTTTTCGGTGGTTTTATTATTAAAACCTATTAAAAAATTAATGAAATGTAAATAAATAATGAAATAAAATAAACAGATTTTGATGGAATGAATGTGTGATGATGCACTCACACAAATGCCGTACAACATGCCATACGTCTATGGCAACATAGAAAAAACTTGTTGCTATAGACCCAAATATTTTTCTGGTCATGTTAACAAAGACTGATGACACGCTATGGAAAGAGAGATTGCCATATTATATATCGCTCTGCCATATCGTGTGATCCTTCCTACCTTAAGATTCCAAATCATAAAAAATCAAAACCCAGTAGGAAATCTTTCCCCCTTGATATCATTGAACACTGTTTCAGCATTTTTCAAAATTTAAATCTGTTTCCTAGATATTTGGAGTGGCTTCTTTTTTTTTGGCAGACCCTGCATAACAGGATGGACTCAAGAGTGCATTCTGGAACAAGGCCAGGTAATTTCAACTTAGACCTATTGTCAGTTATGCCCGTTCCTACCACGCCGAGTTTGCCAAGGGTTTCCTCCAAACCCTCGATTATCGGCGAGTTTCGGGTCCTACCAAGCTTAGTTCCATAACCCTCCATTGATTTTGTGCGTATTTGACACTGGTGCTCAAACTCTCAGATCAAGAGAGAGTTACCTTCAGACCCATGCTCCCTTTGGTCAATGTTTGAGCAGCCATTTTAATAATTTATTAATTGTTATTGCTTTTCAAATAAAACACTAGGTATTTTTATGTTGTAACATTTTCAATTTTAAAATGCTCATGAATTAATTTTAAAATTTCTTCATAGAAAGTTTATAATCTTCCTTAGTTTGGAGAAAATGTTTAATTATTTTATCTAGATACTACTGACGGATCTTGTTCGGACTCAGCACTTAGTTGTTTCAAGCAAAAAGTATTGATCAACCAGGTCATGAGATCCCAATAGGGACCTCAGACTTCTCAGAGCCAAAATCAATAAGAATCCATTTAAAATCTATTCAAAAAGCCATGGTGATGCAGACACCCAAATTTTGACTTGGCCCGGTGGTGACTATGGATGAGATTCCAAATTGAGTCTCATAGCGGTTAAACAAGACATAGGAACCAAATACATTCTCTTTCTAATCATCAAGTAATTTATAAAGAAAGAAATCTATAGCAAAAATTAATCCCCAAGAATCAAACCCACATGTTTAGCTTTGGAATCAAAAATTCAAATAGTTATAAGAGTGAAGCTTGTACAACTCATAAAACATTGTTGCCCTCAAAATTCAAAAGAACAATGATGTTGCCAAACTACATTTTTATCCTGATCTAGAGTCAGGAAATCCACGATGGATGGATAATACACTTTGTAACTGCGTTTTGAGGTAGGATGCAAAAATCTCAAACTATCTGTCAAACACTCAAGTCAGGGTTTGCTAACCTGGCGTTTGGTAGGATCAAGGGTGTATCATGAGTAATTTATTTAATATTTTAAAAATGTACTTACGTCTTATAACTACTGTAGGTAGAAGAAATGGAATGATGTTTCAAGTGGCAATGTAATGATAATTGAGTAGAAGTTAAGTTGTAGGTATTTTCTTGGGTAATTCTGGAGCATCCAAGGCAAGCTTAATAATGCTATTTTTGGCTAAGATGAGGAATATTTCACATTCTAATGTGTTCAGGAAACGGAGTGATGATTTTTTTTAGAACTTGCTCTTTTTACCTTGTGGCTAGATCCCCAGCCAGAATATAGTGCAAATCTTTCTTATTGTACATCTACAATATAAAGTGAACATGCATATAAATATCTAGCCACCAAAACTTTAACAGTATGAAGAAACAGTGATGAAAAGGGTGATCTTATAAGGTAAATGCATCCCTATATCCCCATATTTCAAAATCCTTTCATAGTGCAAACCTAAAAGTAACTTCCATGGAAAAATTCAGTATCTTTGGACATACTTTGGAATCTTAAATGGAACCACCCTATTTTGTAATAATTTTTGAAATGTAGTTGACATTAAAGTATTTTAACACCTTGAAATCCATGAAAGCCACTGGTGGTTTTCATCCAGATTTTTCACAGCACACAACGATACTCAGTCATGAAACCCACCGGTGAAACCCAGGTACATGGACATTTCCCATGTACCTGGGAAAGAAACTAGAAAAAAGCCTTGGTGTTCAATGTGTTAAGACATATTTGAGATTTTTAATCATAACAGGGCCGGAGATATTGTACATTTCATTTCACAGATTTCAGTAAAAAAATTACATGGAGTTATTTTTTGTTGTTGTTGTAAAAATTGACTTTATATTGTAGGTGTGCAGTAAGAAAGGATTTTATTATATTCCAACTGGGGCGCTAGCCGCGGGGGAAAAGTGCAGCATTTCCATGTTAAAAACATGCTTTTTCACCTTTTCATCACTGTTTCTCCATACCGGTAAATATCTGGTGGCCTAAAATTTATGTACAGATTGATTTTATATTGTAGATGTGCAATAAGAAAGGATTTTACTATATTCTAACCAGAGTGCCAGCTGCGGGGGAAAAAGAGCGAGTCCTAGAAATTGGGCGGGTGACACAAAAAACTATTTAAGCTTTTCCTGTCCATGGCCATTCTCCTTGTCCCAACTTCACAACCATCTGCAGTAATCCGGGAAGAACTCAAACATTCATCACTTGATCAATCAGTGAGAGCTTGTGTCTACTGGGCCCATAACCTGTTGCAGAATTTGGTGGAGGGGTGACTTAAATAACACGACTGACATTTATTGATAATCAGAATGGAAAACTTTTATTATATTCAATCAGAGAAAAAAAATAAAATTTACAGTACTTTTTTTTTAGGAACACATTTTTTAACAACATTTGAATATTTGAAACTACCGCCGAAAACAGTATGGTAGCGCTTCATGCTAGTAGTGGTCAACTCCCACATTATTCAAAGTATCCAGTGTCGGAGACGCGTGTTTAATTTTCTTATCAACACATTACCTCCAATACTGTTATTTGGTAAGAATGAAATGGAGGAGGGTAATAAATATTAGGGATTCTTGTGTCCCATAGGCCAAGGATTAATTTTCTGTATGATTCTCTTGGATTGGTTTTATTTTACTAGCTCTTTCTTGGCTAGTGTCAGTCTACAAACTTCAAATGTTTTATCCTAAATGTCTCTACATATTATATTATTTCCTTTTGAAAACATACGAAAGCGTGTGAAATCCCCCAAAAAATACCTCTTCGCGGTATAAAAATTCCCCGCCAAGTCATGTTTGGGCCCCGCTTCATGTTTATTTTCCTCTCATGTACTATCGTTTATTATCATCTACCTACTCTACATACCTACACTTAGAACTATCTCTAAGAGATAAGTATTAAGCATTATTGTATCCCAACCCGGTATTTTTTAATTTCAAATTACCACTCCTTCTCCTTGGTGGCTCTGTCCGACATTATTTTGTACAGAAAGAACAAGTCCACTATTATGAATATGTCGGAGAGAGCCACCAAGGAGAAAAAGTGTTTAAAAGAGTAATTTGAAATTAAAAAAAAAAAACTAGGAAAAGAGGTTGGGAAACAATAATGATATTATCTCTATGAGATAGCTCTAAGTATAGGGTATGTAGAGTAGAAAATAAACGATGGTACCCCCTTAAACAAAAAACAGTCTCGGAACCATCTCCGAGATCTAGGAACGAGATTGTATCGTCCTGTCTCGGATCCCAAAAAATGATATCGGAGACACCTAGGAGACCATTCGGAGACTGCTACGGGACAGTCTACGTCCGCACCGTAGCGTCGATTGCTGGTGCTCGAGATTGCTCCAAGATCGGTCTCGGGAACTGTCTCCGAGATCATTCTCGGGGACCGTCTCCGAGCCTTCTCGGAACCGTCTCCGAGAACATTCTCGGGGACTGTCTCCGAGCCTTCTCGGAACCGTCTCCGAGAACATTCTCGGGGACTGTCTCTTCTAGACCACAGACCGTTTTAAATACCCTGGGAATTTTAGCTGTAAAACCACCTAAAAATAATACGACACATTTTTATAATAGAACATTTTTTTTATTGTGAAATATAAAATAAAATAATTAAGAACAAAACAAAAAAAAAAGAAGAATACACCTTAAAGAATGAAAAATCCCAATAAGAGACTAGGAACAATTGGAATAAAGAGATTGCCATAGGCAATAACCAATAACCCCGCCCTTTAGTTAGGACATATGTATAGGACATTAGATACGAATTCAATTTTTAATATTAACCCAGATAACGCGGTGAAATTTTTTGTTTTATTATTTTGGAGTGATATAAATTGAGTCCTGAATCAAAATAAGTGCTGTCAACTTATCACTCGGACTCAAAACAAAGAGCTTAAGGTGTCGCCAACTAACCTCAACGAGCTGAATTAATTTAGAAAAATCCACAACGTAGTACCTTTCACCAGATGGGGCTGACGTCCTTCCAGAAGCACGTCCTTCTGGAAGGACGTCAGCCCCATCTGGGTTAATTTTTCGAGTTTAAGTCAGTTCTAACTCAGTTAGGGTCCATTTCTGACCCCTAGTTGATAGAGATAATTTGACCTTATTTGACCCAAGGAATCTAAGGTATCAATATATTTATGCAATCAATTTAGAAACATTAGAAAAAAAATTGACATGAAAATAAAAGTATCACATAAGTTCACATCTTAAAAGTATCTCTATCTTTAGTCACAGCAGACTACCCAGACGGCACAGAAAGTGTTTAAAAAGATTTTAAAAACACTTATTTTGACAAGATTCAAACATTTTATAAAGCTTATTTTGACAAGGCTTAACATTTTAGAAACACTTTTATAAGCTTACTATTTCCTCCCCCTGAGCATTTTATTAAGCTTATTTTTACAAGGTTTTGGAAATTGAATACCTACTTAATAATTAAGGGGCTCCATATTGAATTTCATACCACCGCCATTGCCCGGAAAAAATTGAAAATTGTGATTTCACAGGAAATTTTTAAAATTAATTTGGATTTGATGAAAAATATACTATTTCAAGGCAATTTGGTTCTACAATGATGAAAAGCTGTTGATGAAATGCTAACATTAATAAATAAGAAGACAATTTGTGTTTTTCAGTTTTATATTTTTCCATTTTCATGGTAAAAGAATTAAAAGCAAAAATATGTAACAAACAAAAACATGAAACAAACAGAATATAATACATAGAATCAGCAGATAAATTAAGCCAAGTGGACTTAATTAATCTAAATCTATTATACATATAGGTAATTAAGAGAGAGATGTGCTGAAATGTCATCTTCCTGCCCAGCAGCAGGCTGCCCAAAGACAAAGAATACCAGAACAGAAGTTGAGATTATTAAAGATGAAATTAGGAAATAGAACCCAGAGAGAATTTGGACTATAATATGGCATTCATAAAAAAAAGAACAGTCTTCCAGATTTTTTTTTTTTGTTTGATTAAAGTGGGTTTAACCTCAATTGCATAGTCATATCATGACCGAGGTTTTACCCTCATTTGCAGGAAACTCACAAACCTGTTACCCACATTAAGCTCACCGAGCCTGGGTTGGGCCATTTTATTCTGAATTTACTGGGAATAGTACCAGGTAGCCACATTAACCTCACCCAGCCTGATAAAGGCTGTGTATACACATGTCAGCCTCATATTTTCTAAAGAAGGAGAATTATCTGTTTCACAACAACAAAAATGAACCAAAATCTTTAGATTACGGGGAGTAGTCAAATCTTGAATAATACAAGCTACTGTTTTAAAAATTAAAATTAATGAACACATTATAGTAAAAAATGTACTTATTACAAGTAAAAAAACTGTCTAAATTTGCAACACTTAATACTTCTTCTAAACTTACAATATTTTTTTTTTTATGTTATAGCTGGTTCATGAAAAACCCCTGTCCTGATTTGAGATAGTGAGGATGGGAATTTCATTCTGAATTTAATGGGAACAGTACCAGATACCCACATTCACCTCACTCAGCCTGAGTAGGGCTAGATATACCAGCCTCACATTTTCGGAGAACAGATTTATTTATTTAAAATAAAAATGGGGGTTGTATACTGAATTTACTGGGAATAGTCCCAGCTACCCACATTAACCTCACTTAGCCTGATAAGGGCTAGGAATGCCTCATTTTTAAAGGGAACAGAATTGCTGTTTGAAAGAAAAAAAAACTGTGAATTGAACACAGGATCTATTGATTATGGAACAGTATAGTCAAATCTTCAATAATGTGAACCTATTAAAAAGCCTTTAGCTAGTCAGTTCTCTGTTCATAGTTGTCTAGCAAAACACTGGTAAAAAATACCTGTTTAAAATACCCCAGTCAGACACCTGTTAAGAGTGTGATTCTGATTAAGTGGAATATCTGGAACAGGTTAATCTCCAGCATTTCCACATACATATCCTGGTTTGACTATAAAACAATGTAAAATGTAAGATATTGTTTAGATATTGCTTACCCCACTAATTGGAGTGTAAAACTCACTTAAATGATTAATGCATGGAAATTGGTACACTTTAGAACAGTAAACTTTTTAAAGTAGAGAAAAATTTCTTTTTAGTTACACCCTAAAACTATGATGTAGGAACTTTAGAAGAGTCAACTTGTTGGACTTTTATCAGAAATTGTTAGATATAATTATTTTGTGTAAATCATCAATTTGTAGTCACTTTCACTTATCCCATGTCAGGTTCAATATGTTTGAGGAGGGAGGCAGCTTGAATAGGTTTCTTCAGGTTGAAGCTATGTTGGATTGGATGCACAATACATGTAAACAGGTGGAAAATATCATGTGGATTTCCTCCATAGATCATAATTATTTTAGTAGTAGTATCTATTGATTGAGCACCAAGTTCTTCACGTTCTTTAACTGAAGACGGCTATTCTAGCCTTTATGTTGGTGATAATTATTTTAAATGCTAGGTCCAGTTTAAAAAGATATTATGTTTGCAGACATATTGACCATTACTTAAATTACTTAAAACACGTTTTATTAAATCACTTATTTGGATGAGCAGAAGTCACTGATGCGAAATTACTTATGAAGTTATCTTAGGAATGAGATTACACATAATATTGACGGTAGTTTCTCAAAATACTGTATAAAATATCTTTACCTCTTATGTATTTGAGTTTTACTAATTATCTCAGGAAAACTAATTAATTTATTCATATTGCAGAATTCACTCGATTTAGAAAATGTTTTGCAAATTTTACTTTCAATTTCCGGTGTTGCCACAGGGTACTGGATCTCGTTCCGAGACGGTTCCGAGAACATGTACTCGGGACGAGTTAGCTCGGATCTTGTCCCGAACTAGCTCGGGAATAGATCCGGGATAGGTTCCGAGTAAGTTGGTTAAACATTCTCCGGGAGAGTTTCAATCCATTCCCGCAGTACTCCCAGAGAAAGATGTTTCCGAGCACGCTGTTTTTACTCTCTCGTATCAATCTCCGAGACTACTATATCGGAGTTAGTAGATCAGAGACACCTTTTTGTTTAAGGGGACCTGAGAGGGAAATGAACAACAATACCTGAAGCGGAGCCCAAACATGATTTCAGAATTATTAGGGCTGACGACTTGGCGAGGAATTTTTATACCGCGAATAGGTATTTTTTGGGGTAGATATATTTAGTTAAAACCATAATTAACTATGTGTTAGCTTCCCTTTCAAAAGCGTTGTCATTTCGAAACGAAGGGTTTATCCTAAATTGGCAGGGAAATTCGAACCTGCTACCCAAATTATCCCATCCAGCATGGGTTGGGCCTGAAATCGCCAGCATCACGAGGGTATGAATCTTAGGGTTGCTGGCCTTGCTGGTCATTGCTTAAAGACTAAATTGACGGATCGAGGACAGGTTTAATGAACGGGCCATTTGTTCAAAAAATATGTGTTTAATTTTATGAAACTCATACCAATGAAAGTGAAGTTGAGCTTGAAATCTTGAATATATAGAAGTTTGTCATGGCAACCAGACTTACATATTGATTAACAACACACCTAGGTATTTACCTATTTTCCCAACGGAAGTTGTAAAAAACCTTCAGTTAAATTATCTGTGGTGATAATGTTAGTGTTTATTACAGGTAGGTTAACCCTGCCCCTTGCCATTTTTTAAAACACTTTTTCATACTATGTATATTGTATACCTTTACATCAAAAGCACATAACTTTTCACATCAACAAAAAACACGCACGCTAGGCTAGCTAGATTTTAAATGAATTACATAATAGTCTATAATATATTTATGTACGTTCTTGTTATATTACTTCCGATAAATTTCTAATATTAGAAATCGGAAGTAGGTATTGTATTCGTTTTTGTAAAAATAATAATTTATTTTTTGCTCCGATTTCAATTTTTGTCATATTTTTGGACGTTTCATAACCTCCTGAGCAACTTTGTTTTTGTGTCTGTCGGTCGGTCTGTTAAATACATTCCTTGTAACGCTTAAATCTCTAAAACTACTGAACGAAATTTTGTAAAAATAATGTCTACGACTTGCCGATACAGAATTTTCTGTAGGATCTAGAATGTAAGGAAAAAAAAAGAATTCTACTATATAAATTAAATTTGAAGAAAATCGGTTAAGTAGTTTTGGAGATACAAGTGATTTAGTAAATTAATAATCTCAAAATTACCAAGTCACGAGGAAGAATTGTGTCTATAATTGGCAGCGTATTTAGGTTATCTTGACACGATACGAGGTACCTTCACAAATAAGGTAGCTTTACTGTCTTTTTGTTTTTAATACAAAAATACCAGGTGAAAACTTATTAAAAAACTCATAATACCTAGTGTAAGCTGTCCAAAGCGGCATACGTCAAATCCACAATCTGGTACGTGTGGTTGTGAGTGGTTTGTAGTGTTTGTGGGTGGGTAATGAGTAGGTCTGGTTCTGTGGATGGTGTGCGTTTGTGTGATGGCTTGGCGAAACGGTTGCAGCTTACAAGTACACAGCACATCTTATATTATAAAATGACTAGCAGCGATGTGTGCGTGCGGTGCGTTCACCGAGACATACATATATTTGGTAGCTATGCTATATATTTATAGTTAATTTGATACATTACTTTTTCTCACTTCAAATATTTAAAAAAAAAAACGTACATATATTTACCTGGCTTTATTTTAGAACATTTATTTTCGTTAGGAAAATTTGCTAGGTTATTTTCTTGACTCTTAGGGAAGCATAGGAAAAACACTGCCAATCATAGACACAATACTTCCTCGTGATTGTTTCTCATAGTAAACACGTGCCAATTTTGAGATTTTATACAAAATTACTTGTATCTCCAAAACGACTGAACCGATTTTCTTCAAATTTGTTTTAAATGGCAGAATACCGTTTTTACATTCTAGATTCTACAAAAAATTCTGTATCGGCAAGTCATGTTAACAAATACTTCCTGATCATGTCATGTTAACAAATACTTCCGATTTCTAATATTAGAAATTTCTCGGAAGTAAAACCAACCTTACATTATCAAAAGTAGTCTCCTGGGCTTAAAACTCCTAGCACTACCACATCAAGCTAACATCACTTACGATCTTGAGAGCGCGAAAATTATCATTTGCATTTTCCTAAACTGGCTGATAAAGGAATGTGAGACCACGTTATTCAAAAATTGTTCATAAAAGCAATGTAAACAAAATTGAAAATAATACAAGACGCCCTATATGTATGGATTTTTTTTTTTTTTTTTTTTTTTTTTTTTGGAAATGGTCCAATATATCATTGGATAGGTAAAACCCCATTATCAAACAAAATTAATTTAAAAATTAGGTGCGTTAAGTTGAAAGCCCACCAGAACGAATTTGGACCAAATATCGCTAAACGAAATGTGCTCGATTTGTGCTATCAAAAATTCAATTAGTACCCCTACCGGTTTAGAGATAACGACCCCCCCCCCCCAGGTGGGCTGCCAACTTAACGTTAAGTTGAAAGCCCACCAGAACGGATTTTAACCAAATATGGCTCAACGAAAAGTGCTAGATTTGAGCCAACAATATTTTCCTCCTACGACCTTTCGTTCCCGAGATATCGACATATATGAAAAAGTCACTTTTTGGCGGGAAATTTTTTTTCTAGAATTTTCAGAATATTTTTATTTAATCGAAATATGCTCGATATGTGCATTTCGATTAAATAAAAAAATTCTGAAAATTCCAAGAAAAACAAATCCCGCCATAAAGTGACTTTTTCATAAAAAAGAAGGAGCATTGAATATTTTTTTTTCTCGAATTTTAGTTCTTTAATTTTACTGTATACAAACTTTTACAAAATGTAGTGTTCTTAAGATACAAGCGAAAATGGGATCTCTTTTCATTTCTTTTGAAGCATCTGTATGATCTGTACCACACCTAACTCCATTTCCTCTTATCCCAGACATCACAGGACTTTTAGTATGTTTTCTCTCTCACTTTCCTGAACAAGACAAGTATTCAAAGAATTGTCTGTGTCGCCTCTGACGCCCTTAACGCCCTCTTTTAAGTCATTTATTAATCAGAATAATACCTAAACTGAAATATTTTCAGTTTTCAGACGATTTTGTTTGATAAATAATAGGTATAGATAGTAGATACTATCCACATAAAAGTGTCATGTTTTTGGTATCATCAATCATCGAGGAATAATAAATGAAAAGGGTTGTGCTGTTTTTTAAATTCAAATTTAAAAGTACATGATGGATTTTTTGTTAACAGACACATCACATAAAACAGTATACAAAAGGGGGAAGGGAAAATGGAAAAAACGAGGAGCCCATTCACGTAACAGTCACAAGTCACCGGGGGCGGGCGCTGTATTCAAAAGCGTCTCTTTTCTCGTTACTAAAAGTCGGAGCATTTCTGGTAACGACAAAGAGGTAGAGCAGAAGCAGAAGAAGACAAAAATGATCGCAGGAAGCAGTACGAATGAAGGCTCTGGCAGAGTAGCAGTGTCAAGCATGGCGACAACTTTAGCCAACTCCAATAAAGCTAATATCAAACTTATTGAATCTTTACGAAAGCAGTCCCATTTCAACAGGTAGGTAATTAGCTTTCCTACAAGTTATCCTTCTTGTAATCAGACTATACAGAAACAGGTGTACTTTTTTCAAGGCAGACTTGCTTTTTACTCCTCTTATATCATAATAAAGAAAGTATTGTATTTGTCAAAAATTTGACCTGTCCCGTATTTCAGATTTCTGGATGAACCATATCCTCAGATATATCAAAAAAGTTTTTTTCGGACATTGGTCCGACGTGTTTCGATTCGTCCGTAAACATGATATCTCGAGAACAGTAAAAGCTAAAGACTTTAAATTTGGTGTAGAAGTTGATTATACAGTGTCCGCCAAAAAAAAGAGGAGCCAGTCGAAATATCTAGAGAACGGATTAAAATATTAAAAAATGCTAAAACACGTGTACCATTATATCGAGGGGTAAACCTTTTAAACAAGGTTTCGATTTTTTATAATTATCAGGCCCCATGGGGGGTCAACTTTGGAATTTTAAATAGAACTACCCCATTTCTGAAAAGTTGACATTAAAACTATTTTAAGACAAGTTTGAGATTTTTAATCAATACGTGGCCGGAGATATCATTTATTTCATTTACAGGTTTCAGTATTTTTTATAAGAAGTTAATTATATTTTTTGTAAAAAAATGTTAAATACATGTTTTCCATTAATTTGTAAGAATTAAAATTTCATGCCCTTTTGATACCATTAGCTTAACCAGGGGAGGTGTTGAGGGGTCAACTTTTTGTAAATAATATAAAAACCATGTTTTTTCGAGTATACTTTGTGCTAAATAAATGCAATGATTCATGTTGTTCAGTTTAAAATAAAGCCAACCTCAGTAGCTTGATCGATAAGGCGGCTTTTTTTGATACCATTAGCTTAACCAGGGAGGTGTTGAGGGGTCAACTTTTTGTAAATAATATAAAAACCATGTTTTTTCGAGTATACTTTGTGCTAAATAAATGCAATGATTCATGTTGTTCAGTTTAAAATAAAGCCGACCTCAGTTGCTTGATCGATAAGGCGGCTTGTAACCTGAAGTCCCGGTTACAGCCTGGATTTAGTAATAATAATATCGCCTCATTTATACTGCCCGATAAGGACTATTAAAGTCCCATTGTTCCAGCAGTAAGCCCAAGACATATTATTATGTGGTAAAAATCCCAATTGGGAGGATAACTTGCCATGTCCCGGCTGGGTTACGAACCCACGACTTCTGACACCTCATGGATTCACAGAGTGCCGCCTTTACCACTGAGCTACCGGGACATGGTCCTGGATTTAGTAAAGAGAGTTTGAGTAATTGTGA